>CAKNWW010244083.1:0-13513 GCA_932074435.1 Andricus kollari | reverse complement strand
AAAGGTTTAAAAAGAACAAAAAAAAAGCAACCACGCTGCCGAATTTTATGTTGAGTATCATTTTATACTCAGATTTGTAGGTAAAGAGTTTTATAATTATAAACCGACTTTACTTTGATTTAGAAGCAAACTGATTTTACACAACGTTTCCCTAGTAACTGTGCGAACACAATACAAGGTATAAATATTTCAAATTGAATGCTAAGCTTTCTAATAACACAGACGCACTGGCTCGAAGTTCGGATGTAACTATCAGTTTTGCACTTTATAATTGCATCTTTTATTTCCTATACACATATTATGGACACTTTCGCAGCAGAATTGCATTCGTTTCTTTATTAAAAAAATAATAAATAAAAAAATAATTCAGACCATTGCGCGACCTGTGCGCACTAACTGCCCTTCATTTTTCAAAATTGTATTAAAATCACTTAATGTGTTTCAAAAATATCCTTAAACACCTTGCCATTATCATGTCTAACAACATATTCGAACATGAAATAATATTAACTGATGAATAGGAAACTATCAAGTTCAATGCCACTCTCCCACTGTCACTTATACCTTCGATTCATAAATGTTCTTAAATTTAGGGATGAATCTATGTTAATGAAGTAAATATTATTTCATATAATTTTATTATTATTTTTTCCTGCTCTCCTTTCTTCCTTTTTCCTGTGTTGGTCCCTGTCAGGGACCAGCTTGGCTTTTCCAGAATGGGTCGCCTTCGTGGGGCCTCGAGAGGGCCAACAGTTAAAATGTGCTAGGTTGGGCAATTTCCACACGGAGAAAAATTACCTCCATCCCACGTGAAAAAATTCTACGGAAAGCGTTCTACGGGAATTCCATGCGGAAATTCCATTCGGAAATTCTACAAGCATTTCTACAAACTAATTTTGGACTAAGTTTGACTTGCGATGATGAGCTGCGCTCTAGGAAATCACACTCTGGACATCACACCCTTGCACCAGGTATGCGAACAACATCTTCGAGAAAATTATGCTACAGGGTACCTG
The DNA here is from genome assembly GCA_932074435.1 of Andricus kollari. Lineage (NCBI taxonomy): Eukaryota > Metazoa > Arthropoda > Insecta > Hymenoptera > Cynipidae > Andricus > Andricus kollari. The sequence goes on along the minus strand of CAKNWW010244083.1, from coordinate 12,497 downwards.
GAGTGGGTTCCTCGAGGACGCGAGATTGAACCGATACTCCAGGTGTGAAAAACACATCTTCTCCGGGAAAGTCTGGTTTTTAAAGTATTTTAGGGTTCCTGGAATGGGTTGCTCGAGGGCGCGAGTTTGAACCGATGCTCCAGGTGTGAAAAACACATCTTCTTCGAGGAAGTCTGGTTCTTACAGTATTTTAAGGTTCCTGGAGTGAGTTCCTCGAGGACGCGTGATGGAACCAATGCCCCAGGTTTAAAAAACACATCTTCTTCAGGGAAATCTGGTTTTTACAGTACTTCAGGGTACCTAGAGTAGGTTCTTCGAGGACGCAAGTTTGAACCGATGCTCCAGGTGTGAAAAACTCATCTTCTTCGAGGAAGTCTGGTTCTTACAGTATTTTAAGGTTCCTGGAGTGAGTTCCTCGAGGACGCGAGATCGAACCAATGTCCCAGGCTTAAAAAACACATCTTCTTCGGGGAAGTCTGGTTTTTAAAGCACTTCAGGGTACCAACAGTTGGTTCCTCGAGAACGCGAGATTGAGCCGATGCTCCAGGTGTGAAAAACACATCTTCTTCGAGGAAGTCGGGCTTTTAAAGTATTTGAGGGTTCCTGGAGTGGGTTTCTCGAGGACGTGATATTGAACCGATGCTCCAGGTGTGAAAAACATATCTTCTTCGAGGAAGTCTGGTTCTTACAGTATTTTAAGGTTCCTGGAGTGGATTCCTCGAGGACACGCAATTGAACCAATGCCACAGCTATAAAAAACACATCTTCTTCAGGGAAGTCTGGTTCTTACAGTATTTTAAGGTTCCTGGAGTGGATTCCTCGAGGACACGAGATTGAACTGATGCTCCAGGCGTGAAAAATACATATTCTTCGAGGAAATCCGGTTCTTACAGTATTTTAAGGTTCCTGGAGTGGATTCCTCGAGGACACGAGATTGAACCAATGCCTTAGGTATAAAAAACACATATTCTTCAAGAAAGTCTGGTTTTTACAGTTCTTCAGGGTACCTGGAGTGGGTTTCTCAAGGACGCGGGATTGATCCGATGCTCCAGATGTGAAAAACACATCTTCTTCGGGGAAGTCTGATTTTTAAAGTATTTTAAGGTTTCTGGAGTAGCTTCCTCGAAGACACGAGATTGAACCAATGCCCCAGGTAAAAAAAACACATCTTCAGGGAAGTCTGGTTTTTACAGTACTTCAGGGTACCTAGAGTGGGTTCCTTGAGGACGCGAGATTGAACCGATGCTCCAGCTGTGAAAAACTCATCTTCTTCGGAGAAGTCTAGTTTTTACAGTATTTTAGGGTACCTAGAGTGGGTTCCTCGAGGACACGAAATTGAACCAGATTTTCCCGAAGAAGATGTGTTTTTCACACCTGGGGCATCAGTTTATTCTCGCGTCCTCGAGAAACTCACTCTAGGTACCCAAAAGTACTGTAAAAACCAGTCTTCCCCAAAAAAGATGTGTTTTTTACACCTGGGGTATTGATTTATTCTCGTGTCCTTGAGAAACCCACTTCAGAGACCCTAAAGTACTGTTAAAACCAGACTTCCCCGGAGAAGATGTGTTTTTTACACCTGGGGCAATTATTGAATCTCGTGTCTTTGAGGAACTTACTCCAGGAACCCTAAAGTACTGTAAAAACCAGACTTCCCCGGAGAAGATGTGTTTTTTAGACCTGGGGCATTGGTTCAATATCTTCTCCTCGAAGAACTTACTTCAGGGACCCTAAGGTATAGTAAAACCCAGACTTCCCCGGAGAAGATGTATTTTTTACACCTTCGGCATTTTGTTCAATTTCGCGTCCTAGAGGAACCCACTCCAGGAACCCTGAAATACTTTAAAAAATAACCTTCCCCGAAAAAGATGTGTTTTTCACACCTGGAGCATCAGTTCAATCTCGCTTCCTCGAGGAACCCACTCTAGGTACCCTGAAGTACTGTAAAAACCAGACTTCCCTGAAGAAGATGTGTTTTTTATACCTGGAGCATCTGTTCAATCTCGCGTCCTCGAGGAACTTACTACAGGGACCCTAAGGTACCGTAAAAACCAGACTTCCCCGTAGATGATGTATTTTTTACACCTGGGACATTGATTCATTTTCGCGTCCTCGGGGGACCCTAAAATAGTTTAAAAACCAGACTTCCCCGAAGAAGATGTGTTTTTCACACCTGGAGCATCGGTTTAATCTCGCGTCCTCCAGGAACCCACTCTTGGTACTCTGAGTCACTGTAAAAACTAGACTTCCCTCAAGAAGATGTGTTTTTTATACCTGAAGCATCTGTTCAATCTCGCGTCCTCGAAGAACCCACTCTAGGTACCCTGAAGTTCAGTGAAAACCAGACTTCCCCGGAGAAGATGTGTTTTTTACACCTAGCGCATTGGTTCAATCTCTTCTCATCGAAGAACTTGCTACAGGGATCCTAAGGTACTGTAACAACCAGACTTCCCTGAAGAAGATTTGTTTTTTACACCTGGGGCATTCATAAAATCTTGTTAAACGCGTAGTTTATGAATATATGTTGCTTCTTTGTACCAAATATTCATAAGTTTACCCAAAAACAACCTGATTTAAATTATTTGTCAAATATTTCCTAGCAATGTGAGCTCGATTTAAAAATAGAAAATTTCCTAATTTATTTACATTTTTTAAATAAAAGCTCAATTCTCTAGGTAGTATTTTTTAAAACTTTTAAATTAGACTGTTTTAAATACGAGTATGGATGTTTAGTGCAAAGAAGCGAGGTATTTTCAGAAACTACGCTTTTGACAAGATTTTCTAAATATTTGCTCTACTTCAGGAAGCGATAACGTAGGATCTGTTGTACTTAAAACATTGTTTTTTAAATTTTGCAGGGGCTTTAGTTTAGTGCAACATTTTTATGTAGGATGCAATTCAAATGAGATATTGAAAAAATATTAAATTTTATACCAAATATACACTTAAAAGTCTTCGAAAAAAGAATCAGCAAAAAATCGGGATGGGCAAGCACCTTTCCTGTGAAAGGTGGTCCAAGGCAGGCGTGCAGAGGCATGCCTACTAAAGTCAAAAATTTCAACAACAAAAAAACAAATATATGTGATTTCTTTTTTTTTTATATTCTGAACCGGGTTGGTGCAGCCATGTTGTTAAAAAAACAGCTCATTGACAATATTGTTGCTTCGAAATTGTTTAGTTTGAAACTAAGTGTAAGCAAATTTTCTTAAAAAGAGTTTTAACACAGTTTTTATTATTAATACTTGCCGCTAAAAATTTGGCGACTGGGAATCGCGAAAATGTTTAGTTTTTTTAATTTTTAACTTTTTGAATCTTTATTAGTGAAATTTTACTAATTACTACTAAAATTCTACTAATTTGATTAGAGAGATAGTGAACCTCTAAAATTGAGTAGAAAATTAGATACTTATTGAATCAGGCTAAATATTTACTAATTCCATAGTATAAAACTACTATTTTCGTAGTGGAAATGTATGAATTCATGTAGGGCTGCATACATAAATTAAAATTAATAATGTATTATTTATTAATAATTGATTATATATGCACGCAATTCTAAATGCAATTGGTAAAATTTCTTCTGAATCAGATTTAGAAAATTCAGAGTAAATACAATTATCGATTTCTTCAACGTCATGTTGGGTGTAAAATGAAAAATTCTTATTTGAAAGGCTCTAGTAGATCGATTACATTTTTTTTAATTCGCAATCAATTATGACCTATAAATATTGTGGTTAAATCAATTTATTAATTGCATACAACTTGAGAAAAAAACCTTAAAATATGTTCCAAATGAGAACATAGAATCGCTCATCATTACTGAGAAACTGCATTGATAGAAATGAATAGATGATACAACTATATTTATGGTTGGATGAACGCTACTTAATTGTTGGTATGAATATAGCAATATAAAATGTGTGTTTTGGCCATTCGATTCTTATTGGTTACGAAGGGGTCTGCACAGACGCGAGCAAGATGCGCCTATTAGGAAACACATTGCACATTTTATATAGTAGTAACATATATTGCATCATTGTAACACAAACATGAATACGCTGTTTTTTCATATTTAAGTTAGTGCATTTCGTATTCTTTATGATCGAAGTATATATATATATAACATTATAAATATACTCGTATTTTTTTAACCCACAATTGTATGGCTGAATCGACCAAGGCACTTCTATCAGTGTGAAAAAATGGAATCAGGTCAAGTTATCGCAATAAGGGCTTTTTTTACGACCGTGTACATATACACCATATAAGTAATTACATATGCAACAGGAAATCGATGATGCAGCCTTTCAATATAAAACTGAATTTCTACCTTGTATTGTGCTAATATTAAATATACTTTAAATGTTATTTACAGAGTTATTAATCACATTATATTATATTGCTTTCTCATAAAGGGAGGTTTGCAATGATCTAAATTTTTCAATCTACTTTTTTGGCATATTTCGATATAATGCGACTTCAGGAACTCAAAAATGCAATCTAAGAAACAATACATATGGTAAGCTGACATATTTCAGTGTTTTAATGAATTCTATTACTGCAATATTCTTCAATAGCGCCGATAATAGCCGCGTAATAATGGTGTATTATTTGTGTAATAACCGCTTCATACGTATAATAGATGTAATAGTTGTGTATTGGTCTTAATAAGCATAATAATGATTATTCTGTACGATTTTCTGACAAGCGGATACCCCCTCGGTATTTATTCGCATCTTCGAGACGCATCGTTTGACCTATTGAAGAACCTTTCATGACCTCCCGTGCGACCTACCAATACTGATATTTTATTTTTGAACTAAATTATTGACCTTGTCCATGTGGAGAAAACATTTTTATATTAGGAATATAACAGTGCTGTATTTCTGTATATAATTCTGTATGTTCTTCTTACGGTACTGTGATTTATTTTTCGCGTTTTCAAGTCGTTTCGAATGATCTATTGACGTAGCTTACATGATCTTTCATGATCTAGCAGTAGCTTGTCAAAAAATTATAAAATATGTTTCGAGTAAAAACATAGAATCGATCATTGTAATCATTAAACAATGAAAAAACGCATGATTTTACTCATATTATTTATCGTCAAGTGAACTAAGAAATTGAAAAAGTGGAATTAGGTCAGGCTGGCGCAATACCGAAGTATTTTGCGAAGATGTACATCATATGTGTACTTATATATGTATGGAAATAAAAGATGCAATTTCATAATATAGAACTGATATTTTCTCCTATTGTAGAGTGAGTGCATTTGTGTTACCAGAAAGCCTTGCATTCAATTTGCAATACTTGTACCTTGTATTGTGTTCGCACAGTTACTAGGGAAACGTTGTATAAAATCTTTTAACTGAAAATAAAACAGCGAGAGTAAATGAGATATCCATAAAGGGAGCTAATAAAATGATATTCAACATAAAATTCAGCAGTGTGGTTGCTCTTTTTATGTTCTTTTTAAACCTTTACGAAGTGTCAAATGAGCAAAAATGGATCAAACATCTCACCCAGTACTTAAAAAAAGACGTGCAAGTGTTTCAGACAGTGCTTATCGTTAGTGAAGATGCACAAATGCAGGACAAGCGAATTTCTCAAATCATCATAAAAATTCAGCAGGAGATTCCAAGTCAGGTCATCAGCTTACGTCATTTCACCACTCACGAAACTCGAATTAATGCTTCAAGCTTATTATATCAAAGTTTTGAAAAAGCGACTCTGTTCATCATGATTCCATTCCTAAATGAAAAATCACAACAATTACAAGCCACTGACACGACTGATTTCTTTAATCAGTTATCAACACCGAAAACTCGACCAAAGTGTCTGATGATTGCCTTACCAAAGAAAGGAAAACTCAGTTACAGAAAGTTACTTAAAAACATGTGGTCTAATTTTTTTCTCGACTTTACGGTTCTTGAGATTAAAGATAAACTAGTCGAAAATCGGGGATTGCTTCGGAATCAAGATCAGTTTATCGCGACGGTGAATAGTTTCAATCCATTTAATGGAATCTATACAGAGCAAAAGTACACGAGAAAAATTGAACTGTTTCAAAATAAGCTGCGTGATCTAAACGGATTCGAAATGAAGGTGGGGTCCTTTCATTTGCCACCCCACGTTTACGTAAAACGCAACTTATCAGGATATCCCGTTGATTTGTATGGACCCGATGTTCTAGTCGCCAAAACCCTTTCGATAAAAATGAACTTCAGATTATCGGAACTTCCATCTCAAGATGAACTGTTTGGTTATTGGAATTGTAATGACGTAAGCAAGGGAACTGCTTTCATGCAACTACTTGGGAACAACACAATTCGATTTCTTACCAACCATGGAGGAATAGAGCCGAACTGTGAGAGAGTACGTTTAGACAGTAAATGTGTTGGGTCAATACAAATCTGCGCCTTAGTACCAATCCGATCCCGCGAGAATGATACCGTATCTGGCGTACGTCCCACGATGAAATGGATCTACTTAGCTTCACTCGTTTTCATCATCCGGATTATCACCATTTTGCTGAAATTTGACAACAATTTTTGGCCCTGGTTTGAAATATTACGAGGCTGTTTGGGATTTCCAGTACCTCGTGAACCTTCGCGATTTGCGGAAAGGATTGCATTCATCTCAATTCTTATGGCGTTCTGCATATTCTCTTCCAATATCTTCGCAATGCTAACCGACACGAAATTGACGAAAAGGACAGAGAAGAATATTGACACACTAGAAGAATTGAATAGGACAAATCTCATTCCGATGATGACAGAAGGCTTGGTATATTCAATGAAGAATGCAAATGATACTGTTCTTCTTGCATTGGCTGCGAAATCCAGCGTTGTTTCAAACGATGAAGAATGCATTGATATGCTAGTACAGGGCAAAAACGTGGCTTGCATTTTTAGAGAATCAACGGCGTTGACTGCAATTGCCGAACACAGAGACGAAAATAATTATCCTGTGATGAAAATCGTGAAGGAACGTGTATGGTTTAGCCGAAAGGTTATGTTCTTTGAACCGAATTCACCGTATATCCGTCAAGTCAACGCAATTATTCCAAGGCTAATACAGTCTGGTCTGATTTATCACTGGGAGAATCAATTTTCACCTCCGGAAGGAATGTCAAATCCATGGGAAACAGATGAAGAGCCTGGTGCAGTGAGCATTCGTATGTCACTGATTTTCCTTGTCACTTTCGGATGCTCTCTTTCAATTATTGTTTTCATTTGTGAATTGCTCATGAAGTACGTCAATAACCGTATCAATGGTTGTGTCCTCTCCTTTTCACGAGACAGTGTATTTTAAAGCACAACTTGTTTTTTCTTGAGATATTCCAAGATCTCAATTTTAGAATAATTGTCCTTTTGGTAGTTTTGATGGAAAATTTTAAAGAGAAGTTTAGACAAACATGAATTTTGAATGAACTATGTTATGAAAATTCCGTTATACTAGACAATATGTTCTTTTTTCTGTTGCTGTTTGTTATCATTAATCATAAGTTGAAAGAGGATTATTTTATAGCATGGAGTAAGAATCAAACATCTTATTTAAAATTATACAAATTCCAATGCGGCTTCCAAATATATATATTTTTGTTACCAAATTAAGGTTCACGTAAAAGTTTGCAGCTAAACAAAAAGATTTTACACCATGTCGGCAGTAAAAAAAATTTACAATGTTGAAATCTTTGAAATTATTGGAGAGTTCAGAAATTTGAAACTGTTTAAAATGGCACAATTTCAAACAAAAGCCTTCGAAGGTCAAAACTAAACGAATTAAAAGTTTCAGGATTAAATAATTTCAATTTTAATGTAATACAAAATAAACTACCAAAGTGTCTAGTATTTAAAGGTTTATTGAAATTGATCAATTAAATATTTTCAAATTTTGAAAAAATGAAACTATTTAATTGTGTAATGTTTACATAATTTATGAAATCTATATTTTAAGTATTCCTCATTCAACATTTTCAAATTTAATTATTTGAAGTTTAAAATTTTCAAAAACTGTTAATTTTTTTAATGAAGCGAAAGGAACCCTTTTCTTAGCTAGTCATGCGAACAACAATGACACCACCAAACCACCGACAATTTGTAGATGCGGTTCAAAACGATCGAACGCGCATAGCACCTGATAATGAATCGGAAACATTGCCGATCCGGCGAAACGCCACCATTGAGTGGGGGAATCAACTCAAGGATGACTTGCTAGACTGCTACGTTGCCAGCATTATCCCTGCTCACAGAGGCTTTATGGCGCGTATGCACAGTCTGCGGTGCTCTTAAAAATGGATATGTACGTGGAGCTCTTTCCTAACGGCTGCTTGAACAAGTTGCAGACGAGGACGAGGAACCGACATTAAGACCAATTGCGGAAAGCAGACACCTTCTGAGAGATGATCGTGATTTCAGGACAAGGAGGAACATTGACATGCAAGTTCCTCCTAAGCCCCAAGATCTGTCTAAAATGGATGCCTCCCTTCGTGAGGATATCTCCGACCTCTGGACTGTCAATTGTTCAGTTTATGGTGCTGCGAGAGCGTTGTCGGATTCAAATCGAAGGCTAAAACCGACGATGAATCAAAATTCCAAAAGACGCTTACATGAACTGAACAAGAAGATGGGATGAGCAAGACAGAATGCATCCCGGGTTCAGTGTGTGATTGACTACATAACATCTAGTAGACCGTTCACGGAAAGGGTTCGAAAGTTCGCTCAAGAACTGAGGATTTGCAATCACACACTGAACAAGTCAATGCTGCTGACAATCAAGCAGTATATTGTTGACAAAATATGGGTGTTATCTGACGCAAGAAAGAGAATACAGAAGAGGGAGAGATGGACCAGGGAGAAGCAACAGTTTCTCGCTGGCCCATCGCGCCTCTTCAGCGATCTCCCTGTTTCTGTCAAAAATCCACCAAAGCCCAACGGGGTAGAGACTTTTTGAAAAGAGGTATACAAGATGAACAAGAACAGTGGAGTTGAAAGTAGATACAAAGAATATCATCCGCTTTAAGGAGTTTTGCGAAAACTTTATAACATCTGAGGAGGAATGTCCATCAATCACTGCCGAAGAGGTGAAAAAAGCATTTAGGGATACGAAGAACTTTTCCGGTGCAGGACCAGATGGTATCAAGAACTTCTGATGAAAGAAGTTTACTTCTATGTACACACATCTGGTCCCCATATTCACCTCATATTTAAAGTCGGAAGCGCCCGTTCTGCAGTGACTGGTGTTAGGACGCACTATACTCCAACCGAAAAAAGGCAACTTGTCCAACCCAGAGAATGACAGGCCAATAACTTGTTTGAATACACTGTATAAGATCTTCACAGCTGTCATAAACAACGGGATTGTTCGAAGAATTGAGCCTGTGTGAAGAGAGATGTACAAACAACGTGACTCGAAAAAAGGTGTAGCAGGCTGCCGATAGAAACTGCTGATTGACAGGTGTGTCTGCAAAGACTTAGCAACCCATCAGCGCGTCCTGTCAATGGCCTGGATTGATTACCGGAAAGCTTTCGATTCAACCTTCACAGACTTATCATCTGTCTGTTGGAAAGCTTGAAGGTTCATCCACACATAGTGAGATGCATAGAGAGATTGATGCTCCTTTGGAAAACTAGATTAACAGTCTCATCTAGAAATTGTCGTGCGACAACGAACAACGTCACCTTCCATAAGGGCGTCTTTCAGGGCGATACGATGAGCCCTTTGCTTTTTTGCATCACACTTCTGCCTCTATCCCGCGCACTACGAAATTCTTCTCGATACCTCTGTGGCGACACTAATCATCACAAGCATAAAATCACTCATGTATTTTATATAGATTATTATATACGCCTGGACAAGTGTGCCAAGATTAATCTGAAGCAAGAAAAGATTACTGGCGTTCCCGAGGATCCTAAGCTTGTTTAAATAAGTGTTATGAGACATCTTGCCACTAGAGAGACTGTACATACATAGGCGTACCTCAAAGCCGCATTCAGCACGTAACATCAGTGAAGGAGTTTCTCCGAAGCAGATAGAAGCATCTTCTTGGACAGATTTGGTATTTAAATCTGTCCGTGATGAACAAGGTATCTGCGGTCAACATGTTTGCCGTCCCGATTCTACTCTACTCGTTTGGGGTGGTTCAATGGAAGAAGAACGAACTTACGGCCCTTCATATCGCCACGCGTAAGATCGTGCATATTCATAAGAGCATGCATATCCATTCTTCCGTTCCGCGATTATACATCTCACGCCGTCGAGGCGGACGCGGAGTTATGAATCTCAAATGTCTTCATAACCAAATTGTTCTGAGTACAGCTTACATCGTTGCAAATGGCAGATATCCTATCTTAAAAAAGATCGGGAAACACGAGATGATGGGAAAAGGAGTGTTCATTTACAAAGCCGCGGAGCAGGTTTAAAGGTTAACAAATTCCGCCAACAGCTACTTGACAAGAAAATGCACGGAAACTTTCACAGAAATGTAGAAGATCAGTCCTTCTTCAAGGAGCAAACTTTTGCCTTCCTCAGATCATTAGCACCTGATTCAAGTATAGAAGATTTAATTTGTGCATGCCAGCACGTTGTCATTTCTATGTTAGTGTACCGTAACCGCATTTTACGTTCGCAAGAAGTTCCCAGCGATAAGTGCAGAGCGTGTCATACACACGAACGCCCCATTGCACACTTGAGGCCTGATATCGTTCTCCAATCCGAGAAACGAACTATATTCGTAATAGAATTCTCGGCTCCGGTCGGCTACAACCTTACTGCCAAGGAGAAGGAAAACTGGGAGATGTATCAAGACCTTAAAAGGGAGCTGGCACGACTGTACCCAGAATATGTGGATGGAGAAATTATCCTTGTGATCGGTGGTTTTGGAGGTGCGAAACTATCACGGGTTCGCAACCTTAAAGCAATATCCACATGCCAAAAAGATGCCAAGGCTCTTGTAAGATGGATGCAGAAAGCAGTCATTCTTGGGTCCTCAAGACACAGGAGGGTTTCGCCAGCACCTCACAACGTGAGGTGCATAGAGAGATTGATACCGCTTTGGAAAACTAGATTTACTTTGTGACAACTAACAACATCACCTTTCACAGAGTGGTGTCTTTCTGGTCGACAGCATAAGCCCTCTTCTCTTTTACCTACATTATTGCCACTATCTCTCGCATTTTGCCCTTCCGAAAGGTACTTCTGCGGCGAACCTGGAAATCGAAAGCATAAAGTCACTTATGTATTTTACATGGATCATCTTAAGATTTATGCTAAAAATTAAGAGCAACTAGATGTGGCTCTAGAAATTGTCGATAAATACACTTGGCAGATTGGAATGTTGTTTGGGTTAGAAAATTGCGCCAATGTTTATTTGAAGTCAGGAAAACTTAATGGCACCCCCGAAGACCTTCGGCTCGTCGATAGAAGCGCTATACGACACCTTGGTACTGGAGAGACCTATACATACCTGGGCGTGACACAGAGCCGCATTCAGGACAATCTTTTGTTAACATATATTGTAAATTTCATTGCTTCCTAATAGCTGTGTTTTGCCAGTCGGTTTTTGTTCTTCCTCTTAAACCTTTCTCCAAAAATGCCTTACGGAAATTTTGTATATTTTTACTTATCAAGCTATTTTTTAATCTAAAATCTGACTTTTTAAATTGACAAATTGTTAGCTTCAACAATATTTTGGTATGTACCTTGACATTTTTAATTGTTTTCTTTTCGATTATTTTGTTAAATTTTGTAAAATTTATCTGTATTTAAAATTTTTTGTTCAGATAATAAATTATGACTGAAGAAGGCCCAAATTGTTGGCCGATATGTTTTAAAATTTTGAATTATTGATTCTTTCATTTGCTTCAGATCCCTAGATATCGGGTCACGAAAGCTTATGCACATGAAAAAAGCATGCACCTCAAGTCTTCTGTACCGCGATTTTACATATCACGCTATTAAGGCGGTCGCGGATTACTCAATCTTGTGTCTTCGCAACAGGATTCTCCTAGGTACAGCATATATAGTCGAAAATGGACGAGAGTCTCTTCTTAAAATGGTCAGTAAACATGAAGAAGGGGGCCATGTAGCATTTCTGCATAAATCAGTGGAGGAGGCTGCTGAAACACTTGGCCTTGACGTCAATATCATGGGTGAGCAAAATGCATCAAACATTATCCATCTTGAATGCTTACTTCTGAAGGCCCAGTTCAAGAAAGCACAGGAGAAAAATTTCCGCGAACAGCTCCTCGACAAGAGGATGCACGGCATCTTCCACAGAAATGTGAAGGATCAGTCGATGTCGCATGAGCTAATGTTTGTTTTCCTCAAATTACCCGGATTGAAGTCGGGCACGGAGGGCTCAATTTTGGCGTATCAAGACGGTGTCATTTTCACTTAAGCACACCATCACCACATTTCGATCTAATACATTCCCGATGATAGCTACAGAGTGTGTCATGCACACCCCGAGCATCTAGGACACATACTATCTGGTTGTC
>CAKNWW010244006.1:0-12133 GCA_932074435.1 Andricus kollari | reverse complement strand
AATTTGCGATTGAGAAAATCAATTTTCAACTGAAAAAAAATTAATTTTCAACAAAATAGTTCAACTTTCAACCAAATAGTAGCATTTATAGCCAAAGGATGTAAATTCTGAACTAAAAATATAATAGTAGACTTTTGAACTAAAAAGAATGAACTTTCAGCCATAAATAGATAACAAAATCTGTTAACACCCCTCCACCTTGGCAGTGTGACGGCAGTTTTTGAATGGCTCCTCAATGAAAAGGAGAAACTAGAACACCTGGAGAGCTAAAACGGGTCAAATATTGAAAGTTCTTAAAGAATTATGAGTTGTAGGATTGGAAAGTTCAACTTTTTCTGAGCATATCCCATATCTATCTCTATATCGGTAAGAAGAATATTTTCAAAAAATTATTCTAGTCTAACTGCTTAGGAGCCGTTCAAAAATTATGTAACACTACCAGGGAAGAAGGGGGGAAAAGGGTTTGTGACGATTTGTGGTGTTGGGGGAGGGTTTAATACAGAATGTGACATGTCACATAGAATATATAAATGTGAATAACAATTTTTTTTAATTAACTGTTTTCTTGAATTCTCGTTTTTTTTCTTTTGATTATAAAAAAATCGTCCTTTGGGATTTAAACTTCCACTATCTTCTAAGAAATTCGTCTCTTTTGGTTGAAAATTCCTCTATTTTGTTGAAAATGCAATATGTTTCGACTTGTAATCTTAAGCGTTTCATATTCTCGTCGTATGTTTTGTGTTTTATTTAAGGCGTTTCCCAAATGAAATCGAAGAACAAATTGTGACTTATAGAAGGGTTGGGTGGGGAGTTCGTATTTGTAACGTCACCTTGGGGTTCAAGCCTTGTGTGATCTGTGACGAAGGAGAAGGGGGGGGGGGGGGGCCGAGAAAAGTTTTCGAACACAGAAAAACGCTGATCTTCAAAAGTATGACAATTCAGTGTTGTTTTGAGTTGCAACAAAAATCACACATTGGAGAATAAGAATGCAGTTATGTTCATGTTTTTGTTTTACAATAGACGTATTCTCTTTTCAGGGGAAAAATTTGATTACGAGAACATAATAAAAGAGCTGCAAAAAAATGATCCCGCTGTTTTTTTGTTGTAATTACTTTTTTGAAGCTATTTGATTTGATATAGTTACAATCGAAAATAAGTTTATAATCGAGAAATGCTTACTATTCTTAATAAGGCTTGTGACTCTTAAGAGTTTGATCCTGACACTATTATTCCGCACGGTCACTTTCCTTTGTGTCTATCGCTCGAGACCTTGGTCACGTGACAGTCTGGTACATGCCCTTAAAGTGATAATGATTACCGGTTCGAGATCCGATCCGTGAATCATAAAGAGATAATGCTTACTCTAACGCAAAGTTTTCTAAATTCAAATAAGTGATTATTTCATAGTGTTTAGTGTTTTAACCTTTTCGGATTGTTGTGAAGTGCAATGATAAGTCGGATGACATAAAAATCCTGTTGCGTCAGGATTGATATTTTTACAAACGACCGTGGTCATAGCTTCCGGAGTCTACATCTGGAATAATTGTACAAAAATGTCTAAATACACTCAAACCTGGATTTGAGTACGGTTTTGGTTTTGACCTTCAGCTCAAAGCCAGGCTTTCCGAACATAAACATCAGGGCCGTGTGGACACTGAGAGTGAATTGTCGCAATGTGACGTAGTTATTCAGTTACAGCGCTTTATCGCTTTAGCGCTTTGCTCCTGTTTTTTCACGCATGAGTGACCCACGGTTTGGGACTCGGGGTATGGTAGAATTAGATTAAGTCGGATTATAATTAAAGTAAATTAGTCGAATCTCGACTAGGCCCTTTAAGTATCGGTTTAATGAATAAATTCCACAAAAGCATTTAATTTTAATTCATTAATTAATTAATTTTAATAATTTTTAATTCTGTACTATTCAAATATCACGTTGATAAATTAGCATTTTTATTTAATTGAATTGTATTTCTTGAACGGACCTTCAGCAACTGGTACTGGAAAAATTCGAAGAATCTTCTTCTCTGTTATGTTTTATGAGCTTAACTCGCTGGAAGGTTTTCCATGTTTCTCAAGCTCGCATGTTTTGGTTGAATAAGGAAAGAAAGATCTGATCTCATATTCATGACTCTGGACGCATCGCGTCATTGGCCACGACATATGCCAGAAGTACGAATATCCCCATGCGACTCTTGTTTTCTTTTATTTCAGACAAATACGTACACATATTCCTATGTACAATGTACATATTCGGACTGTCCTCTCCGCTTTATCGTTTCCCCTATTTGCCTATTTCCTTGCATTAAAGTCAGATCCTGGCGACTTAAAGGCCGTTTACATTGGACCAGTTTCCGCAAATTTATTATAAGTACACAATAAAGTTGCCGTTAAAATGACACATGTGTCCCGAAAAGTCGAAACTACGCGAGCCAATTTTCCACGGACAGTGAAAAATCACTTTTTACTTTCTGTAATTGGAAATAATTAAATCAAAATAATTTCATTTACGAAAGGTCCTTATGGGACCGTTGGAAAAAGTCACACTGTCCCGGGGGGGGGGGGGGGGGGGATTTGTGAAGATGTGTGGCGTTCAATCAGAATGTGACATTGCACATGTCAAATATGAATACAAATTTTTTTAAATGCTTGAAAAAAACGCAAATTTGTAATTTTATTTTACAAGTAAAAGCATTTATAAATACAGACTTAACACTCTTTCTCATATTCCCCTATTCCCTATTCCCTTCTTTTCCCATTTTTTCAATAATTTCTTTTTCTTCTTCTGTTCTCGAGAAACCTCCCCAATTTTTTTCGTTCTTTCGCTTACATGTGAACTGAATTAATAGACCACAATCAGAATATCAAAATATTTTTAATTGAAGGTTAATTCTCTTTTAATGAAAAGTATACTATTATATTTTTGGTTCCGAATTCATCTCGTTCGATTAACAATTCTACTATTTGGTTTGAGATTTGACTAATTTATGAAAAATTCTTTTTTTTATCGAAAATTCATTTTCCTAAAAAGAAATTTAACTACTCCATTTTTGTTTAAAAATTTATCGTTTTAGTTAAAAATGCAACTATTTGGTTGATAATAATTAGTTAAGGAACCATTTATTTTGTTGGAAATTCAACAATGTTAATGTAAATTCGTTTTTTGTTGTTGTTGAAAATCAATTTTTTGAACAGGGGTTCAGGTTTGAAACTTCAATTTTCTTTGTAGAAAATTCGTCTTCCTGGCTTTTGTTGAAAATTCGGCGTTTCGGGCGAAAATTTGCATTATTTTGGCAGAATGTGAAACTATTTGGTTAAAAAATTAACTTTCTGCTGGAAAATTCATAAAAAAGGATAAAAAATTAAACTGTTTTGTAGAGAATTCGAATTTTGGCTTAAAAATTCAACAAGTTAGTTCTTTTACTCTTGCTTAAACTCAAATCCACGTCTTTCGGTAGAAATTGGAACTTTTTTTGGTTAAAAGTGCAACTGTTTGGTTAAAAAATATTTTGTTTTGGTTGAGGATTCGACTACTTGGCTGAAAGTTGAACTCCTTTATTAAAAATTGAACTATCTTGTTAAAAATTTGAATATTGCGAATTTAACTGTCTTATTAAACATTCGTCTTTTTCATAGAAAATTCGTCATTTTGAATTAAAAATTCATCTGTATTCTAAAAAACTGGTTTTCTTGTCTTAAATATTTAACTATTTGGTTCAAAATGCAACTGTTTTTATTGAAGTTTAATAATATTTAATAAATAGAGGCATTAAGCCATAGTCTCTATTCTCGTTCTCTAGCGTTCGGTTTTTTTTACCGTTCTCAAGAGTTCGATTCTCGGTCAACCCAAAAATATTTGTTGTTTAAGAATGCGCCCAATTGGATAAAAACTTATCTTTGTAGTTAAAAAATTTAACTATTTGGCAAGAACTGTTAACTGAACAAGTTAAGACTGTTAAGAACAAGTTAACTGTTTTGTTGAAAACTCGTCTCATTTGCCTAAAAGTTCAGCTATTTGGTTGTAACTGCAACTGTTTGTTCTAAAAATTATTTCTTTGTTTGTTGAAAACTCTACTATTTGGTTAAATAATCTTTTTTCTTGGTTTAAAATTCACCTTTTCGGGTTTAAAGTCAACTTTTTTCGACAAAATTCGTCTTTCTAGCTTATAAACTCATCTCTTTCGTTAAAGTTTCATCTCTTTGGTAGAAAATTAATATTTTTTTGTTGAATATTTTTCTAAATGCCATATATTTTGACTTGTAATCTTAGGCGTTTCATATTATATATTAAACATTAATTTTATATAAAAGAATTTATTCATTTACTATCCTCCTATTTTCATCAAAAATCACTCCTATTCCTTTGTTTTGAGAGCAAGTTGGGCTGTGAAGTCTGTTACAATATTACGTTTGAATGTTTTGTGTTCTATTTTAGGCGTTTGTTAATTGAAATGAAAGACATTTTTTTCACTTTTATGGGTGAGGGAGAGTTCGTATTTGTGATGTCACTTTGGGGGGTTTAAGCTTTGTATGATGATCTGCGACGAAGAAGGGTATGGATGGAAAAAGTTTTCAAAATAGCGTGATTTAGTTTTTAAACGTCCCATTAATTAGAATATTCACTATATAATATTATTCAAGCTTTTGAGTTTCAGAAATTTGAAATTGCTATAAATTTAAAAGCTTTTTATTTCGACCAGGTCAAAAATTCCAAATTCAGTCGCATTGAAGTTCATATTATTTTATATTTGAGCACTAGAAATTTTAAATTTAATACTGCGTTTCGATTGAACAAATATAACACTGAAATAATTGATCTTGGCAACCGATTAATTTTTTTGTCCAGTTTTGTTAGTTGTTTTATTTTCAGAAAAGAAAGTGCACCAGATGAAGTATTCTATACAGGATGAAAGTATTTGTCTAAATCAGATGCTTCAAGTCAATAAACATATGTCTTACACAGTTTACTTAGGTATTATTTCCAGTAAAGCGAAATTTTATTGTAACTCTAGAGTGAAGTGATCTCTGATAAACACGCAAGAATATCCTCTTGAGAATTCTTAGACAAAATGAAGCCATGAAAGCTAGTGAAGTGGGATGTTGGAGGTGAATTCTTCGACTATTTATCATTAATCATTCCAGTCTTTTAGCTTCTTTGCTTGCGTGCAAAAAGGGCTTTTACGAGAGGCTGCCGCCTTTTTGCGATTGGAGGGGGGACCCCTTCAAAGATCGCCCTGATGCTTAAAACGTGTAAGATAAAGAGAGGAAATAAGGAGGACAAGAATGAAGACTGAAGAGTCAATGTGCTCTAAAATTATGTTTTGAACCAAAAATATATGATGGGACGCGGTCATTTTTGTAAAGGAAATTAAATTGTAGTTTGCAAATAAGCTAAACTTGTAAGATAATGAATTTTAGAGTGACTGAGTTTTAAAATATTCGACTCTAATGGATTTACCAATGTTGGAAGTTTCAATCATATACAAGAGGACTAGTAAAGGTTTTTAATAAGCTAGGTTTATCAGCCAGACAAATATTATAAACACGATAACTATTGTGTACGTTGAAAATAACAATAGTCTAGCAATTATTGCTATGGGGTGTTATTGACAACAACTAAGGTTATTGTCAGCTGCTTGGGGGTCTTTGCCAGGGGTTATTATTCACTATTCGTTTACAGGAGTTGTTATTGTCCATTGCTAGATGAATTGTTAATCACCGATGACAGATTCTCGTGATTGTTTTTAAGGTTTGTTGTTAACTGTTTATAGGGGTTGCTTTTTACTATTGCTAAGTTTTCTTAATGATTAACCGTTATGAGTTGGCTTCTTATTTACCGTTGATAGGAGTTGCTTTTAACTCTTTCCGAGGGTTGTTTTTTCCGTTACTAACGAGTTCTTGTTGGTAGTTTCTACGAGTTGTAACTGACCGTTGTCAAGTATTATTAAATGTTTCTAACAGCTCTTATTTATCTTTGCTGGGGGTTGTAATTAACCGTTGCTAGGGGTTTTCATGGACTATTTTTCAGATTGCTACTGTTCTTTGCCAGGAGTTTTTACTAATTGTTCACAGGGTACGTTCTTTATCATTGGTTGTAATTGAACGCTGGTAAAGTTTATTGATGATTGCTAGGGGGTTTTAGGGACTATGGCCAAGGTTGATACTGTCTGTCTGTGGTTTACAACTCCCATAGCTCCTACAATACTTGTGCTAGATGGCTGAAATTTAGCATGCATATTAAACAGCTGTAGTATACTCGAGAAAATATATGTTATGACATTTTTTTATATTAGAGATTAAAAAATAAGTAAATTGATGGATGGCTCAAAATAAAGCTCTTGGTATGAAGGATTCCAACAAAGAACAAAATTTGCTAGGTTGCATTCCTAGTGCATTCTCATTAAAAAATTAGAATATGTAGAAATTTTGTTTTGCAGACTTCTATGCTGAAAGCTTTTCTTTTAGTCCGATTTTCCTCAGGGATGGCTTATTTTGAAGCTTTTGTTATATAGAATCGCGATGATGAATAAAAGTCACTAAATGAATATGAAACCAAACTTTAAAACCCTTCGTCGAGGGCGCTGTTCGATTTCTTTGGTTTGTTTATTTATTGTTTATAACAGTTTTTAATGATCTTGTGTATAGGTCGCAATTAACCAATTAACCGTTGCTAGGGGTTGTTATTGGCGATAGCGAAGGTTGTTACTGTTCTTTGCTAGGAGTTGTTATTAGCAACGGTAAATAGTAAAAAAACTGTCAAGGGACATAGTTAGTTTTTGACTTTTGCTAAGGATTTTTTCCATTGCTTAGAGTTGTTATTAACCGCTGTCATGGGAGTTTTTTTTATCGTTTATAGGTCTTGTTTTTTAACTGTTGGTAAGGGTTCCTTTTCGGCATTGCTAAGAGGTTTTTATGAATGGCCTTTATGGTTGCTACTGTTCGTTGATAGGAATTTTTTTAACCGTTCATAGACGATATTTTACCATCACAGCTTTTGGTAAAGGTTATTTTTTTTGAACTGCTAGAAGTTGTAATTGATAGTTGCTTGATTGTGTTAGTATCTGCTGACAAACTTTTTTTACTGTCCATTACCAGGCGTTTTTACTGACCATTGGTAACGGATTGTCACTGCTCTTTTCCCGGAGGGTTTAATTGTACATTACTGAAGGCTATTTACTGTTTTCGGGAATTGTTGTTCCTCGTTGCTATGGGTTGTTCTTTTCCGTTTCTAAGGGATGTACATTAGTAATTGACCGTTGCCATTCTCTTGTTATATTACCATTGACTATCCATTTTTAAAGAATTATCTGTAATTAAATCTCTTCCTTTGAAGGATAAATTGCCGATGATTTCCTCTATCTGTAAGTTCAATCGAAAATTAGATTAAAATACGCTCGACTGATTACTTTTCTATCGCAATTTCAACATTGACGTGGACAAGTTGTCTTTTGCGTTAGCAATCAATTACTAGGCTTGTACGGCTAATTAGATCGCATGTTTTATCACATTAAGTTCATGCCGAGTTGCGATGGTTCTTAAAGGGGATGGTCTCGAATGTAGAATATTAGAAGGCGCAGCTTCGTCGCGGATGGTGAATGGAGTTAACTGTGCTTCTCGCGAAAACGATGTAGGTACAATTCGAGCTGCAATTAAACTAGAGCTTTAATTGCTCGACAATCCAAGTCTTACTATGAATTTCTAATGCGAATTACGAAGGGAAATCTCTTTATTAATTTCGGAAGGGTAGCAGAGAATCCTGCTAATATTAAGGCGTGGAGCGAATATTTAGCATATTTTAACCAGGCTACATCGTCAGTAATTATTTGATTTATGATTTAATATTTAGCAGTTGCGTTAAAGAAGATAAAATATACCATTTAGAAAAGAAGCTTCAAAAATATAAACTCAAAGAAAGTCAAATTGTGTAGCAGAATTGTAGAAAAAGCCCTAAAAAGAAGTATGTGGCGAAAAATCAGTTAAAAAAAAATAACTAAAACAAGTCAATTTTTGCAACCGCGTTGCATAAAAATAATTCCAGTACGGGAAGTCTGTTTCCAAGAAACAGTGCAATCAGCTCATTAGAGGCAGCTATATAACAATGGAAAAAAGAGGAAGAAAAACGATAGAGACCACCCAACCAACCTTACTCTCTTTCTCCATCTTTTTTATACTACGGGGAAACAACATTTTTCGAGATCAATTTAGACCTCCTCATCAAGAAATGTTAATAGGAAACTACCAGTAAGTATTTTTTTATCTTATAATTAATATTAATTAGAACTGTAGATATTAAAATTAATGATTAAGATACTAAATATTTACATTTTTGGTATATGCGTTGATCGCTACTATTTTTTGGAATATTTTATAAATGCTTTTAATTGTTTAAACAATAATATCTAGAAATTTCGAGACAATACTTTTTTTTAATAAAAATTTAGTAACAATAGGAAATAATTGATTATATTTAAAAAAATCTCTCTTTAAATTAATTTCATTGCAGCTCCTACATGTGATTTTATAAATTACGTTCTATTTATCTAGTTTATCACGTATGTCTTTTGCCAGCTGTATGGTTTTAGGGGAAGGTCAAAAATTACGTCACGCTTTTTTGAACAATTTTTTCACCCCTCCACCTTTTCGTCACAGATCAAACTCAAGACTTGAGCCCCCCGGGTGACGTCACTAATATGAACACCCTCTCCTCAAATACTTTAGAAAACAGTTGACTTTTAAACTCGAAAAGATGAATTTTTAACGAAGAAAGATGTGTTTTGACCCAAATAGTTGAATTTAAAAAAAAAACAAGAAAATTAATTTTTTGACCAAATAGTTGAACTTTCAAGCAAAAAAGACGCATTTTTAGAAAGATAGTTGAATTTTGCAATAAAAAATATGAGTTGTTACCAAAGAATGAACCAGTTGCATTTTTAATTAAACAGTTGAAATTTCAAGCCAAAAGACGAATTTTCTAGATGACAGTCGAATTTTTAATCCAAAAGGACGAATTTTCTATTCAAAAGACAAATTTTCAACAAAACACTCAAATTTTTAACAAAATGATTAAATCCTTTACAACATGGTTGAATTTTTAACCTAATAATTTAATCGTCAACAAAATAGTTGCATTTCCAAATAAATAATGAGTTTCAAACGAAAAATTAATTTTCAATAAAGAAGTTCAACTTTAAACCAAATATTTGAATTTTGAATAAAAAAAGATAAATTTTCACCGAAAAATATAATAGTTGATATTTTTTCAAAAAAAAAAAAAAAAAAGGATTTCAATTTTTAATCAAAAACAGTAGAATTTTAACAACAAAATGAATTCTCAAGAAAAAATGTTGATATTTTAGGCAAAAAATATTTTTATATAAAATAAAAAGGAGTTAAATTTAACCCAGAAATACGAATTTTAATTAATATAGGTAAATCATCAACCAAAACAAATTATTTTTAACCAAAAAAGATTACACACTAAAAGATGACAAACTAAAATAAACGAATTTATAACAGAAGAGTTGAACTTTCAACCAAGAAAGATTTTTCAGTTGAAAGAAAAAAAAATTCAACCAAATTGTTGCATTTTCAATCCTTAGAGACGAATTTTCTACAAAACAGTTGTATTGGTAACACGAAAATATGAATTTCCAATCAAAGGTTAATTTTTAACCAAATTTAATTAGATTTATTTAAACCTATTAAAAATTCCTAGGAATCGTTTTAAATAGCATAAAATCCTTGAGAAAGTGAAAATCTTTAGATATACCTTAAAATATTAAAAAATCTTTTCAAACCTTTAAAATCCTACGAAAGTCCTGAATTCTTGTGAGTGCATTCTTGGAACATGATATCTGATGATATTCCTTAAAATCCCTTGAAATATTTGAAGCCCTATAAAATCCTATTAGATCCTGGAAAATTCATTAAAAACCTTATTGAGAGCATATACCACCCCTACACACTTTTTTAATCCTCGAAAATATCATCATTTTCCTTGAAACTCCTTTAAAATATTTAAATATTTGAAATTTTTCTGAAATTCGTTTAAATCTTTTTAAATATCCTAAAATCTCATCAATCCTGTATGAGATCCTTCCAAATTTTCCGAAATTCAAGGAAATTTTTTAATATTGCATGGAATTTTTGAAATCCTATGAAATCCCCTAAAATATTTAAATATTTATTCAAATCTTTTAAATCCTACAGCAACTCATAATTCTTGTGAAATGATTTGAAATGTATAGAATTATTATAAAAATGCTCAGAAATTTTTTGGTATTTATCGAAATCATATAAAACTCCTTTAAGATTTTGTGAAGCCCCTTGGAATAATTAAAAGTACTCTAAGACTTTTTAAATCTGATGACATCCCTTCAAGTCTTTATAAAGTTTAGGAAACTCTTTGAAATCCTATCAATTTTTTTAAATTTCTTAAAATCCCTTGAAATCTTTAAACTAATAATAAATCCCAGTTCGCTTCTACGAATATTATTATATGTACAAGCTAAGGGAGCGACAAAATCAATCAAATAAGGATTTTATTCCGGTAATAATTTGTTGAGTTAATTGTATTATAAAGAATAATATTAATAAAATTTTCATATTTTATGCCTCGAAAAACAGATCTAAATGTAATTTTGACATACAAAATACCGTAAATGGTTTATGTAAGAAAAATGTCTTTAAATTTAAAAAAATTATAATTCTATGATAAGAGTTTTCTAGATCACGAAAACCATTATTTTTGCACTTATTGTAGTTATTATGAATAGAAAAAAACAAGAATTATGTTAATCTCACGTAATTTTTTCCATTCAATTCAAAATCGAATTATTCCAAATCTTTGATTTTCACCAATAAAATATTATTTTTTGTTTTTAATTTGAAAAATAGAAGTGGTGTAATGGATTTATCGCAGAATTCTAGAAGGGCTCTTTTTTCTCTTTCTGTTAAGAATCGTCGTTGAAATCTTATTTCGTGGTTGACTTACTACCGAGCACAGGTGCTGCACAAGCGTATTATGGGTAGCCTATAAACCAGGCGAGCTGCTATCGTTAGTCCCTTCCTATTTCTGGCGTGACTAAAACAGACATTTGCACGTTTCTTATTCTTCTGTTTAATAGAATTTATTATCATTGTATCAATTAATTAATTACTTAAGAGGAATTGTAATAGGGGTGAATTTTGCTACTTTTTCGACACAGCATTTTCATGAAAATGAAAGCTTCAAAGTAGAAGCATTAAAATAATTTAAATATGATTTTAAAAAGTTTGATTTTAGATTAAGAAGTGTTCCTAGGCTGATCGAAAATATTTGTTCTACGCTCACCGAGTTTCGGTGAACCAGCTGCTCTTCTCTAGCTCCCCTGGACTCAGCGAAAATACTGGTTGTAAGCTCACCGAATTTCGGTGAACCTACACTGTAAAAAAAATTGGTTGAAAATTACCGCATTAATCAGTGGACACAAAAATACCAGTGATTAACGTGGTAATTTTACAGCAATAGTTGAAAATTAATGTGATGCTTTAAAATCACATGCAGACAGGAAAAGTCCCGCAACATCATATTATGTTCCTCTTGTAAAATTCAACTGTCAATCTAAAATGGCATAACCTCAAAATTGATATAATATTATAACTCATGGCTATAACTCCGCGCATCAGAACATGTATACACATAGCAATATGAATTTATCCTAACTTCATGTATTGTGGAAACGGATTAAGAACTTAAATATATTACATTCTATACATAAAACACGCTAACGCGTTGTTGTCCTGTAACACCCGCCCGTCAGCAATTTATTTTCCTCTGCAGCGTCATCAGCGGTTAACAGTGGAATTAAAAAATTCTGGTAAAATTTCCATCGGTCTGCTTTTTTACACTTTCCATGTAAATTGGATTACAGTACATTTTGTTATTTTAAAGAAATCTGGTAAAATTGCATGATAATATCGATTACAATATGGTTGAAATTTACCACGTTAATCACTGGTATTTTTATGTCCACTGATTCCTGTGGTAATATTACACTTTTACGGTAAAATTGATACAAATATTGTGAAATTGCACTGTTAATCGTTGCAAATTCACAATAAACTTGTAGAATTAACGCATGAATCATAGTAAA
>CAKNWW010243977.1:0-11807 GCA_932074435.1 Andricus kollari | reverse complement strand
GCAAAGAATTATTGGAAAAAATCTAAAATTCCAACTTTTCAATTTTAAAACCAGTTTCGCGCAAATTAACGGTCGCGAACGGAGAAACCGTCGACATAATCGGGCCAGCAGTAATCCCGACCTTGATAGAAAAGAAAGTTAAACATGTTATGTTCAGGCTAGTCCCAAAATTAAAATCCGTAGGCATTTTACGTACGGATATGTTGAAAGTTCTACGGATGACCCTAGATTACGACTCAGAAACTTGGTGGCTACCAGGGAGTCCGCCGATCCGCTATCCTATGGAAGCAAGCCCACAGTCGCTACCCTTCCCAAAAATGAAAAATAAAACTGAAAATAAACCTGAAATAATAATAAAAGAGAATAAGAAAATTAAAAAGACAAATAATAAGGATAAAATATTCAGGGAAAACGAAGAGAATTGTAATGATAGGAAACCGAAATTCGGTGGTAGCATTATCCTCAAAATTATAAGGGAACTTAACAAAAGTAGCCCAAAGTTAAAAGATAGCGAAATCCCCCTAGTACCTATCAATCCTAACCAATCCCAAAAAATCAAAAACGCCCAAATCCTTGTAACAAACCCTACCAATGAAATTCCTAGCTTAATAAGCATCCCCGCGAGCAACAAAATCCAACCCCTAGAGAACATTCACACCCACGACACTAGCGACGACGCAAGCACAGAAGACTCACTGGGAATAGGCAAACCTAGAATTAGGAGAAAAAATGGTGAAAATAAGACAAAAAGGTGTTCTATAATAGTGAATACGAAGACAGGTATAAGAACCCTCTTGTTCCGACTGGTCGAACCCTATAGTGAGATTCAAAAACCCGGAGAAAGATTATAGATTTTGTCTAGACTTTAGAAAGGTCAATAATGTTACAAAAAAGGACCTTTACCCAACCCCACTCATGACAGAGATATTAGACACTTTAAAATCAGCCAAATTTATTTCGAAAATTGAATTAAAACTAGCTTACTTACAAATATCCTTAGAAGAAAGCTCAGAACCGATAACAGCGTCCACAGTCCATGGAAAAGGCATGTACCAATTTAAAAGAATGCTATTTGGTTTTAGCAATGCTCCAGCCACTTTCCAGAGACTTATGGACAAAATTATTACTCCAGACTTAAAGCCAAACGTTTTTTGTTATTCAGATGACATAGTAATTGTGACTCAAAATTTTAAAGACAATTTAGAATATTTAAATATCGTATTAGATAAAATAAATAAGGCAAATTTAACAATCAGCCCGGAAAAATGCGAGTCCGGCTGCTCAGAAATTAAATATTTAGGTTTTAAAGTAAACGACAAAGGACTCCAAATAGACGACAAAAAATGCAACCAATCCTAGAAGTCCCTGAATCTAAAAACATTAAACAATTACAGCAAATTATAGGGATGGCAAGTTGGTACAGAAAGTTTATCCCATACTTTGCGGAAATAATAGAACCGATAAACAGATTACTTAAAAAAGATAAACCATGGGATTGGGGATTAGAACAAGATGAAGCTTTCCAAAAAATTAAAGATCTTATAACGTCAGCATCTATATTAACGTGCCCAGATTTCACTCAACTCTTCCAGCTCGAAACCGACGCGATTGATACGGGGTTAGGAGCCGTACTTACACAGACAATTGGCGGTGTAAATTACGTAATCGCATACGCTAGTAGAAACCTAAACGGCACAGAATCTAGGTAATCGGCATATGAAAAAGAATGCTTGGCGGTAGTTTGGGGCATAAGAAAATTAAGGCCATATTTGGAAGTCTATAGCTTTTAAGTAATCACGGACCACTTAACGTTAATGTGGCTCCATAACCTAAAAAACCCAACTGGTCGATTAGCCAGATGGGCATATATATATATATATATATATATATATATATATATATATATATATATCTCGAATATGACTACGAAGTTATATATCGAAAAGGAAGTTCAAACTTTGTCCCTGATGTTCTATCGAGATCAGGAGAATCAGTAAAAAATATAGCGTTTGCGTTAGCATGTAGCATAGAAAAGCCAAACGCAGACAGTAAAGACAAAACAGATGACTGGTACTCTACTACAATCAGACAAGTGACAAAAAGACCGGAAGAACACGAAAAATGGCGAATCAGAGATTCGCAAATCTATTTTTACAGAACTGACAACCTAAAATCTACTCTCTTACCAGAATCTAACCCATGGAAACTCGTTGTACCTAAAAAATTACGAAACCAAGTTCTAAAAAAAACCACGGTGACATACAAGCAGGACACTTAGGTTCCGAAAAAACGCACGCGAGAATTTCTGAGTACTAATTCTGGCCAGGGATTTATTCGGCGATAATCAAATGCGTAAAAAATTGTAAAACATGTGAAAGAACCAAACCGAGTAACCAACCGAAATTAGGGCTAATGGGAAAAAGAATCGTCGAAGAACCATGGACCATGATTGCTGCAGATATCATGGACCCGTTACCGATTTCAAAAAAGAGAAAGAATCAATACTTACTAGTTTTTGTGGATCTTTTCGCAAAATGGGTAGAGATAATCTCGATAAGAAAAGCTAACGGGGTCACAATAGAGTCAGAATTCCACAAACGTCTCATTTCGCATTGGGGAACACTTAGGATTCTCTACACCGATAACGGCACGGAATTTGTAAATAAAACTTTAAGTAATTTAACCGAAAAATTCGATATCAGACATACAAAAACACCAAAATATTACCGAACGCATAGACGATTTGCATTTCGCTATAAATACTAGCAAAAATTCGTCGACGCAATTTACCCCCGCATTTTTAAATTTAGATCGTGAATTAAAACCAATTCAATCCCTCAGAAAAAATGTATAAAACAATAGAGAGATAGAATTTCAAAGCGTAGATAAATGGGCAGACCCACTAAGAAGGTTACAAATAATAAAAGAGGAAGTACAAAAAAATTTAGATAAAGCGAACGAAAGACAGGCTAATAACTATAGCTTAGGGAGAAGACCCATAGAATATAAAATAGGCGATAGGGTACTAAAGGTAGTAAAGAAATTATCAAATAAGGCCGATAAAAAAGCAGTTAAGGTGTATGATAAGTTTGAAGGCCCCTTCATAATAAGAAAGAAAATTTCTTCAACAATCTACGAATTAAAAAACCTCAAGGGGAAAAGTATCGGAGAATGGAACATAAATTACCTTAAATTAGAAAACGGCACATATACACACGAAAAATAAATTAATTTAGATTAGTATAATTTAGATTTAAGTAATGGCAAAAAGGCAATGGATTAATAGCATCACATACACAAAATGACCCAAAAACAAACAAAATAACTCAAACAACAAAAATTTAGAAAAACCAACACAAACCGACTCCAAAGACAAGTTGGACAGTACTGGGATTGACTACAAAAAAGATTGACCGGTGCGGAGGAGAAGGACCTGAAGTACCACCCACACAACTTGGGAAAAATATGAAAAATCTCAAGAAGAACGAACACAAAAACAAATGACAGAAGAAAGAGAGGAAAGACGAAAGAAAGAAGAATCAAGGGCAAGTTTAGAACGTCAAAGGGAAATACCATGGCAGAACGTACTTAGACAGAGAGAGGAACAACGAAGGAGAGAACACGAAGAGGAAGAAAGGAGGAAGACGGAAAGGGAACAAATATCAGCAGAGTGGAAAAACTACAGGGAAGGAAGGAAGAAAGAATACACAGTAAAGACTCTCGACACTTCATCAATACGTCTCGGCACTCTTATTTAAATATCCGTCGACCTTGGATAGTTTGTAATATTAACTGACAACTTATCAACAGTTTTTTTTATGTTTCATACAGTTTCGACATCTCATCTTGTATTTAAGGACTCGCTAATATAGTTTTGACACCAATTTCTTTAATATAAGTCGATAGTTCGTGATAACAACTGACACCTTGTCAACAGTTCTCGATTTTTTCTATAGTTTCAACATCTCATGTTGCATTTAAGGACTTGTTAATGTAGTTTCAAAACCATTATTTCAAATAAACTGATGGTTTACGATGGTAACTGACACCTTGTCAACAATTTTTGATGTTTCATATA
Organism: Andricus kollari; assembly: GCA_932074435.1. NCBI lineage: Eukaryota > Metazoa > Arthropoda > Insecta > Hymenoptera > Cynipidae > Andricus > Andricus kollari. Next base: position 7,729 of record CAKNWW010243977.1, on the reverse strand, counting down.
GTTCCAACATCTCATGTCGCATTTCAAGACTTGATAATATAATTTCGAAACCATTCGTTGAGATAAGTCGATAGCTTACAATAATAATTGGCACTTCGTCAATAATTCCTGAACACATAAAATAATTTATCGTTGAGATGACTCTGAAACAGATTGTTTATGTGAATAAAAAACAAATACACCTAACACATTTTTACTTCAAACAAAACACTTGCCCCCTACCCTTATCTATTTTACAGGAAAAGAACAACAATGGTGGAAACCTGGAGAACGGAAATCGAAAAAAGCATATCAATCCTTAGGAGAAAAACTAACGAACACTCGGAGGTATTCTATTGTCAATTTTGCGAAAAACTAATCCCAAAACCAATTTACCGAATACACGACTCTTTTTGTAACAAAAGATCCTACATACATAAAAGAACCTCACTACTCCAGACACTAATAGAAACACTTACATACGAGGAGACTGGGAAACAATAAATAAACAAATACAAAACATACTAAAAATAGAAATTGAAGAATTCGAATTCGAACTAGACATAGATCAAAAGACGGCCCTGCACGAAAGGGTTTGCGGGGTCGCACACGAGTCGGAACAGTGTGCCCCGAGGGGACCCGAAGTCTCGAGCAGCGGCATAGCAGCTATCCAGTCTGGGTTTGCTCGTCCGCCGATACACGTCTTCTGAATGGTCATAGTGCGTAGTGTCATGTGTTGCTCTAATTACTCCTACCGTTGTGCCCGGGCCACTTGGTCGGCTTCTTTACCTCGACGCCCCCTCATTGCCAGCGTGTCGCCAGCACTCCGCCTCGTCGCCGACTCCTGGGGTACCACCCCAACGGTCTCACACGTCTCATTTTCGAGTCAATGGATGTGAGTGGACAATAAACCACATTTTATCCTTAACTGTCTTAGTCTCATTATGTCTAAACCTTTGCCTCGGCAGTCCAACTCCCCATACCCCTCCTCGGTCTTACCCGGTAATCAGATGCTAGGCACAATGTGAATCAAGTAACGGATCCTCTAGAACCACATCCGGACATTAATATCGATTATGTGAACAGCAAAATCACAGAATAACTACTGCACCTTGAGAGGAATTTTGGTCATGCTTTGCTACAGTTCAGACATGCTGAACCAGCACAAAGGCATTCTGTGATCAAGATGAACATCACAAAGCATCGGAGTGCACTAATAGAACACCTGAACCGCTAGGTTTTACCTATGCATTGGAATGCAACACGAACTGCATCAGAGGTGCAAACTCTTGTATACTGTGCAATTGTGGCAACCGTTAGAAAATTTGGCCGCAGAACTAGGCCTGCAAATGCAGTCCTTGTTCCAGGAAGCAATTAAGATCCACCATCGAAGATCAGGAACCAGAAAGCTGATACATCATGTTACTAAAACCATCTACCCTCGGTATATCGAGACATTGACACCAGCATTATTTAATTAGATTATAGTCTTCGAACTGCAGAGACTTGATGTTCTCACTGCTAGACTGCGTCGGTACAAGAAAAGTAGTGCAAGAAGGCAACAAAATCGAACCTTTCACACAGACGAAAGAAGTTTCTATCGTGAACTGAGTTTGAAGCAAAATAACCAGCAAGAAACCGAAGTCCCTCAATTGAAAGAGATGACTAACTACTGGTCAAGTGTTTAGGGAACAACTAACAGAAACAATTTTGACACTGCGTAGTTCCAACTACAGAAAGCAAGAGCAAGCAATAACCCTGAAATGGAGCTGACTAGCATCACAGCTGTTGCCATGACGCAAGCTCGTAAACATCAAAGAAACTTGCATATGGCATACATTGACTTCAAGTAAGCGTTTACTTCCGTACCACATGACTTTTTGCTTGAAGTCTTAAAAATATACAAAATCTGTCCACGCATCATCGACTTTCTAAGTCGTGCGATGGTGTCTCACGGGTTTATAATACATGATAATGAGGATGGTGAACAACTGACCCATCTTCAAAAAACACATATGACTTGAAGCTATACTCTAGTTCAGACCAAAAACTGCATCAAGTGATCGATGTCAGAAAGCAGCTTGCCAATGATATCCACATGGATTTCGGGCTAGATAAATTTAGAACAGTTCATTTAACCAGAGGAGAATTAGGGACCGCAGAGATAGAAAACGAGTTCGAGAATGACATCGAGGCAGTTGCTGAGGGCCAGTCATATAAATATCTGGGTAGTCTCGAATCTAAGGGTATTCAGCATACGGTAGTTAAGAAAAACCTAACGAATGCCTTCACTACAAGACTCATATTGATTTTGAATAGTTCTCTTAACTCGACAAACAAGATCAGGGCAATCAATACCTATGCCATCCCTGTCCTCACGTACTCCTTTAGGCTCATCAAATGGTCGAACGCTGACCTTGAAAGAATCAACAGAACCATTCCCGTATAAATTACGATATGGAGGGGGTAGGGGAGTTTCAGATGTCAAGAAACTGTGTAAGTCACAAGCTATACAATGGAGAGACTATTTTAACAGCAAGTGAGATGTTGCGCTTCACAACACCATCTGCAAAGCCGATCTTGATTACACGCCCTTGAATTCTCCCTCAGAGGAGGCCTTGAATATCAGGGTAGAAACCATAGAGAAATTAGAAATGAATGGAGACAAAAAGCCATACACGGCGAACACCCTGAAATGTTAAATCAACATGAAGTAGATAATGAGGCTACCAATATTTGGCTGAAAAAGGGCGTCCTGTATCCAGAAACGGAAGGATTCATCATTGCGATTCAGGACCGGTTTGTCAGCATCCAGAAATTATCGCAAACACATGTTACATAAAGACGTGGTTGACTGGTGTCGATTATGTGGAGATAACAACGAATCCATCGAACACATTATTGATGGTTGCCACGTAATGGCTCAAAGAGAATATATGCACAGACATAATGATGCGGCGGGCATTATACAAAAACAACTTGCCCAAAACCTAGGACTATTAATAGAATGGATGCTTTTCTATGGATACATTCCAGTGTCCGTTTTAGAAAACGAAGATTACATGTTATATTGGGATATTACTATCCAGAGTGGTCATTAGAAAAAAAAAACACTATAGTTAGTTGCCCAAAAGGGGCTCCCGTATATATTTACAAACGACCCAACGGACAAACCACCAACCACCAACCACCAAACCACCAACGGACAAACTTGCCGTCCGTTTTTTTCCCCTGGGTATGAAGTTCCGAGAAGCGTGTAGCGTTTTTGAAAAGAAAAATGTTATGTTTACCACATTCTTTAAAACCTCGTATACTGATGTATTTCGATAAGTTGATTACGAACATGGACATGGAAATACCTGAAAATATAATTTTCAATGTCAAAACTGGAAAAAATCACGTTTTTTTTGCGAAGCGTGAACACTATCGGTACCGGTAAAGGGCATATTTAAATCATATGGAAGAAACTTTCACGTATTTTGGAGTATAGCCATATGATTTAAGAATTATTTGGTTAGTTTTTGGCTTTTGATGCTTTGGATAGGTATATAGATCTAGCTGAAATGGATGCCTCCCTTCGTTGAGAAATCTCGCAAGAGTCCGACCTCTCGACCATCAATTGCTCAGTTTATGGTGCTGAGAGAGCTTTGGCTGATTCAAATAGAAGGCTGAAACCGACGATGGATCAAAAGACCAAAAGCCGCTTACATCAACTGAAAAAAAAGATTAGATGAGCAAGACAGAATTAGTCCTGTGTTCAATTTGTGATTGACTACATAATATCTGGTAGACCGTTCACGAAAAGGGTTCGAAAGTTCGCCCAAGAACTGAGGATCTTGAATCACACACTAAACAAGTCAAAGCTGCTGACAATCAAGCAGCATATTGTTGGCAAAATACGGATGTTATCTGACGCAAGGCGGAGAATACAGAAGAGGGAGAGATGGCTCAGGGAGAATCCAAAGCTTCTCGCTGACCCATCTTGCCTGTTCAGTGATCCCCCTGTTTCTGTAATAAATCCACCCAAGCCAAACAAGGTAGAGACTTCTTGCAGAGAGGTATACAAGATCCCGAAAACACTGAAGTTGAAAGAAGATACTGACCATATCATCCGCTTCAAGGAATTTTGCGATAACCTAATACAATCTGAAGAGGAATGTCCATCAATCACTGCCGAAGAGGTAAAAACAGCACTTAGAGGCACGAAGAACTTTTCCGGTGCTGGAACAGATTGTATCAAGAACTTCTGGTGGGAGATGTATACTTCTACACACCAACATTTGGCCCGTACATGCACCTCATATTTAAAGTCGGAGACACCCATTTCGCAGTAGCTGGTGTTAGGACGCACTATACTCCTACCGAAAAAAGGCAACTTGTCCAACCTAGAGAATTACAGGCCAATAACTTGTTTGACCACACTGTATAAGATCTTTACGGCTGTCCTAACCGACAGGATGGTTCGGCGAATTGAGCCTGTGTGGCGTGAGATGTACGAAAAACGTGGCTCGAAAAAATGTGTAGCAGGCTGTTGAGAGAACCTGCTAATTGACAGGTGTGTCTGTAAAGACGCTGCAGCCCATCAACACGTCCTGTCAATGGCCTGGATTGACTACCGGAAAGCTTTCGATTTAACCTCTCCTAGACTTATCATCTGTTTGTTGGAAAGCTTGAAGGTGCATCCACACATAGTGAGATATATAGAGAGATTGATGCCTCTTTGGAAAACTAGATTTACCGTCTCATCTGGAAATGATCATGTGACAACAAACAACGTCACCTTCCACAGGGGCGTCTTTCAGGGCGATGTCATGAGCCCTTTGCTTCTTTGCATCACACTTCTGCTTCTATCTCTCGCATTACGAAATTCTTCTGGATACCTCTGTCGCGACACTAACCAGCGCGAGCATAAGGTCACTCATGTATTTTATATGGATGACCTGAAGCTCTATGCCTCTGGTAAAGGCATACCTGAAACTGCCATAAATATCGTCAAGAAGTACACATGAGAGATTGGGATGGACTTTGCATTGGATAAATGTGCCAAAATTCATCTGAAGAACGGAAAGATTGTTGGCGTTCCCAAGGATCCTGAGCTTGTAACTATAAGTGTTATTAGACATCTTAACACTGGAGAGACCTATACATACTTGGGCGTGCCTCAAAGCCGCATTCAGGACGTAACATCAGTAAAGGAGTCTCTTCGAAGCAGATACAAGCATCTTCTTCGACAGATTTGGTCTTCCGATGTGTCGGCGTTGAAGAAGGTATCTGCAACTAACATGCTTGCCGTCCCGGTTCTATTCTACTCGTTTGGGGTGGTTCAATGGACTAAGAACGAACTTAAGGACCTTGATGTCACCACACGTAATATCATGCATATGTATAAAAGCTTGTATATCAATTTCCCAGTTCCGCGATTTTATATTTCACGCCATCAAGGCGGACGCAGACTTCTCAATCTCCAGTGTCTTCATAACTGAATTGTTCTAAGTACAGTTGATATGATAGCCAGTGTCAGAGGTCCTCTCCTAAAAATGTTCAGGAACCACGAGATGGTTGGTGAAGGAGCGTTCCTTTACAATGCCGTGGGGCAAGCGGCCGAGACCTTCGGCCTGAATTTTAACATCAGAAGTGAGGAAAGTGCATTACTCCATCTAGATGCTTCACTTCTGAAAGCCGAAGTGAAGAAAGCAGAAGTTAAAAAATTCCATCAAGAGCTACTCGACAAGAAAAGGCACGGATATTTGCACAGGAATGTAGAAAACCAGTCCTTGTCGAAGAAGCAAACTTTTGCTTTCGTCAGATAATCAGGGCTTAATTCAGGTACAGAGGGTTTTATTTTCGCATGTCAGGAAAGTGTAATTTCCACCTTAGCATACCGTGACCGCATTATGTCAAGAAGTTTCCAGCAATAGGTGAAGAGCGTGTCATGCATACGCTGAGTACCTGGAACACATACTATCGGGCTGTCACACCCACGCAGGAACGACGTACATCTACAGACATAATGCGGCCCTAAGAGTGGGTTATTACTATCTTTGTCGCTCTTATGGTGTTGGCCGCGACCCTGCCCTGCCGAACGCTCCGAGGGAGATAGAGTCAATTGTCGAAAACGAGAAGTGCCAAATTTTCTGGAACTACGATTTTCAGACAGCAGTCTCCGTTGCACACTCGAGGCCTGAGATTGTTCTCCAAGATTTAGAAAAATGAACTATATTCGTGATCGAATTCTCGGCCCCGTCCGAATACAACATCACTGCCAAGGAGAAAGAAAAGGAGGATAGGTATCAAGACCTTAAAAGGGAGCTGCAAAGACTGTACCGAAAGTATTCGGTACAAGTAATTGTCCTTGTGATAGGTGCTCTCGAAGGTGCGAAACTATCACTGGTTCGTAACCTTAAAGTGATTTCATCGTGTCCTGTGACCACCCATCTCACGGTTGTGAGACGTGGCCATGAGTGTGTTTCACCTCGGTCCTACTGGGAGCTGGTGTCAGTTTTAGATGGCAGTTGCTCCCAGTGGGACCCTGCGATGGTCGTTTAACCTTATTTATATATATATATCATACTTAATCGTCAATTTGTGACTCAAAAATTACGATTAACGACCCGCGGAGGCGGGAAGGTACCCCCGTGACTGGTCACAGAAATAATGTTGGTCAAACCCCTGCCCTTTTCCAACGTGTCGTGCGAGGCGAGAAGGCACCTCTGTGACTGGTGACAGAAATAATGTTTCATACTTATTATACACAATTTTTGTAATTTAAACGTAATATCGATTATTTGCCTAGACGATCCCAACTTTAGCGAATTGATCTACTGCGCAGAACGTTGCACAGTGCATTTATTGGCAGCAGGTCACGTGTGATGCAAAATTAATATTAAGTGTCTTACGCTGTGACGTCAACTAGCAAGATGGCCTATACCGCGTGTCATTTTTCAAACTCCATGCACACCGAAAATACTTGATCTGCGCTCACCGTATTTTCATGAAGAAAAATTCCAACAGATTATTTCTCTTTTTAAAAACATGATTTTTATCAGTTTTGACCTTGAGAATTATATGTTCAGGTACTTGCATGACTATATACGTAATTCTCTTTCATTTCTTTTTTCGTTTTTCTTGAAAAACACCCGGCAAAGTAGACTTCACCCATAATTGATTATTTATATTGATTATTATATAGCACATAACGTATGAACAAGACAGCTTCTATTATACGATCGTAAATATATCAATACCTCAAATTTCATATAAAAAATCTATTTAACACTCTCATGTATTGTACGGCAGTACAGTCTTAAGTGCTAGAGATAGTTTTAATATGCACTTTCACCTTAAAATAAATGTGCAAATTCTAATGCATTAGTGGTGTGCAGAAAATCAAGCAATCTTCTTCCTATCCAATCTATGTTTTGCAATTCGCAATCAACGAAACTCATCCTACCTTGAGAACACTGGCTTTATACTACCTAATCGATTCACAGAGACATAAACACTGAATCAACAATCCAGTGGGGAGTATCGTGATGTATGCAGAGTATTACGTAAGTATTATGAGCAGAGCCAGGTAGAGAGCACCACGCTGAAATGGGAGAAGCTGTAAACAGGTTGTTATCGCCAACCAGACCAATATGGGCGGCAGTAATTTCGGCAGGAATAAAGGTGAAGGCTTAGATTAGTATTCGTTGATCTAAGGAATAAACTATAGTACATTAGATGTAAAAAAAAGAAACATCTGCAAGTG
>CAKNWW010243931.1:0-11985 GCA_932074435.1 Andricus kollari | reverse complement strand
ACTCTCTATTTCTAATTAAATATTTATTCTTATACTACGTTATGTAAATGTAAAATATACGAACCATTTACAGAAATATCAATAAAATAATTTCAAAATAAATAATTTATATCGATTACAACTTTTCTTCGTGTTATATTTATTTTTTTCGCGTTTTAGACTACTTTGCAACTTTCTACAATGACAGGAAATGTAATTTTTTAGGAACATTTGAAATATTTAACGACGGAACTTAGAAATTAATACGCGAATTTTGAAAATTGTTTATTAACAAATTTTTTGTTACTTTCGTGTAAGGTTTGGTTTTTAAGTATTTTAGACCATTTTACAACGTTTAAGAAAAAAGTTGTATTGGCGACAGTTGTATTTATAGTTCTCAGACATTTTAGAACACATGAAACATATTTTTAAACTTATTACAAAAATTTTTGAAATATTTATACTCTCGGCATAGTACTGCGCCTATCGTGGAACGAGCCGTTAGCCAGTACTGGGAGAATGGCCGCTTATCTGTACTGGTGACCAGTACTGGGCCAGTACTACGCCGGTGGTGAAGTCCGACGGAGTGTGGAAATTTCCACCCGTAGTAAAAGTAACATTGGGCCCAGTGATGCGCCTTTGCTGGGCCAGAATCCGGCTTTTCCTATTGAAACATGTTTAGCCAAGGTAAGGACGAAGTTTGGAAGAGTAATGCGCCGCATCTGGACCGATATCTGGCTTTTCCTCATGAAACATGCTTTGCCGTGATAAAAGTGATACTTGGTCCAGTAATGTGTCATCACTGGGCCAAGCATCGGCGGTAGATCGACAAATTTGAATAGCCAATAAAGACAGCCAGTACGGGCACAACACTGGGCGGATTAAAATGCCGATATTGGCCCAATAACATTAGCCGATCTTTGGCTGCCGAAATTGGACCAAGCCTGGGCCGTGTGTTCAGTTCCGGCATTTCGCACTGTGGACGTTTCCTAGTAATATGTCGTCGATGGGTCGGACTGTCCCTTCTCCACTTAAATCATGCTTTGCCGGAGTAAAGAAAAATTTAGAACAAGTAGTGGGCCATTGCTGGGCCAGAATCTGGCTTTTCTTCAAACAATATGATTTGCCGGAGAAGATAAGATATTCGGCACGGCAAGGAGCTGATGCTGTGCCGAACTGTGGTTTTTTAAGATTCCGAATGATTTGTCGTAGTAAAACTGACACTTGGCCCAGTAATATGGCGTCGCTGGGCTGGACTCCGGCTTCTCCACTTAAAACATACTTTGCCAGAGTAAAGAAGAATTTAGAACTCGTAATGGGGCATTGCTGGACAAGAATCTGGCTTTTGTTTTGAAAATATGATTTGCCGGAGAAAATGAGATATTCGGCACGGCAATGAGACGATGCTGTGCCGAACTCCGGTTTTCTAAGATTCAGAATGATTTGCCGTAGTAAAACTGACACTTGGCCCAGTATTATGGCGTCGTTTGGCCGGACTACGGCTTCTCCACTTGAAACATGCTTTACCGGAGTAAACAAAAATTTAGAACTAGTAATGGGCCATTGCTGGGCCAGAATCTGGCTTTTCTTCTGAAAATATGATTTGCCGGAGAAGATAAGATATTCTGCACGGCAATGAGCTGATGCTGTGCCGAACTCTGGTTTTCTAAGATTCAGAATAATGTTCGTAGTAAAACTGACACTTGGCCCAATAATATGGCGTCGCTGGGCTGGACTCCGGCTTCTCCACTTAAAACATTCTTTACCGGAGTAAACAAAAATTTAGAACTAGTAATAGGTCATTGCTGGGCCAGAATCGGGCTTTTCTTCTGAAAATATGATTTTCCGGAGAAGCTAAGATATTCGGCACGGCAATGAGACGATGCTGTGCCGAACTCTGGTTTTCTAAGATTCAGAATGATTTGCCGTAGTAAAACTGAGACTTGGCCCAGTAATAGGGCGTCGCTGGGCCGGACTCCGGCTTCTCCACTTAAAACATGCTTTGCCGGAGTAAAGAAAAATTTAGAACTTGCAATGGGCCATTGCTGGGCCAGAATCTGGCTTTTCTTCTGAAATATGATTTGCCAGAGAAAATAAGATATTCGGCACGGCAATGGGCCGATGCGGTGCCGAACTCTGGTTTTCTAAGATTCAAAATTATTTGCCGTAGTGAAAGTGACACTTGTCCCAGTAATAGGCCTTCGATGGGCAGGACTCTGGCTTTTATACTTTCGAAACGGGATACCGTAATAAATGTGACAATCGGCTTAGTATAGTGCCGATACTGGGCCAATCTTCGGCTGAAGGCAGGTAAATTTGAAAAACCGACAAAAGCCGTCGTCGTTGGCCCAGAACTTGGCCGATTCAAACACAGAGATTGGCCCGTTAACAATAGCCGACTGTTGGCTGCCGTGATTGGGCCAATATTGTGCCCTATTTTCAGCTTTGGCAATTCGCACTTGGGTATCTATTTCATTTCTCATTTTAATTGCAAAAACATTGTATTAATTTGTATTCATATTATACTAGATTTAAACTTCCCGCGCGATTTAGAGATTTTCCGCAGCTGGAACAAGCCGGAAAACCCGAGGTGTGAACGGTCTCGGGCAGCTGCCTGTCTGCCCCAGGCAGGTAGACAGAGGTGTGAAAGCACCATAACAGACTCTATGTAGACCCTGTTCGTCATCTCCTCATATTAAAATATAATATGAAAAACTTTTCATGACAAGATTTATATCAGTATTTATTATAGCCCGAAAATGTAGATTTGCTAGGGTAAATTGGAAGATCAAACCAATATACTTGATGTTTGTAATGTAATATGTAATTGTCAATCATTTTTTAGTCTCAAGCATGCAGTATTTTAAAAGAAATTCAATTTGAAAGTTTTTAAGTTTGAACCATTGAATATTGTACAAATTAAAAATCTTAGTAAAAACTCTAGAAACGGGTCATTTTAATACGAAATTAATTACAATTAATATAATATATCATTTAAATTCCGTTGAAGGTGGTTGGAATCACTTTGGACTTTAGTTACACTAGCGGATCGGCCGAACGCAAGCATTACGCTAAAGCGTAATAGTAAAGTAATGCTAAAGTAATATGGCATTATAATTAATAAAAGAAACAAAATAAATATGTAAACTGTTGCAATTATAATAATAAGTTAAAATTTACGTTAAATGGTCATACCGTAATTGCAACAAGTTTCTTTTTCAGCGTTAAAAAATGAAAAAACAATGTGGCGGTCATTGCAGTCTGCTAATGGCTGCTTCAAGCGGGTTGCCAACATGCAATTGGGGCTAATTGGGGCCCCTATTCCCAAATTTAGGGCTCTATTATTTTTTGCAAAAAATAGTGTTTGTGATAGCTTAACGTTAAGCTGGCCGAACATTGCTGTAAAAGATACTAAAAATGATTTTACAGAAAATTCACATCATGCAATAATTTAGGGCTCATTTAGAGCTCTGGGAATATAATAACCCAAATTTAAAAAATAATGTTTTTAACAATTGTTGTTTAAACAATCCTACTAAGAATTAATTAAAAATCTTTATTTTATTAACCTACGTTAAGGCTCATTTAGGGCTCCCCGAATATGATATTTGAACATCAAAAAAAATTGTTTAAGCATTTTTTTTAAATTTTTGATTATTATATTCCCAGAGCTCTAAATGAGCCCTAAATTATTGTATGAGGTGAATTTTCTGTAAAATCATTTTTAGTACGTTTTACAGCAATGTTCGGCCAGCGTAACGTTAAGCTGGCGCAAACATTTTTTTTTAAATATTAAAGCCTTAAATTTGGGACTACGGGCCCAAATTAGTTCTTAATGAGCCCTATATTATACGATAACTAAGAATCGGTTTTATGATTTGCTTCACGTATTTTGTATAACGTTAAGGTGGCACAACACCATATATAACAAAAAAAAAGGGCAAAGGAAAAATCGCACGACTTTCGGTCAACGATATTTCAGGAGACTTAAAAAAGCCTCAAATTATGCAAAAGAAATAAAAAAAGAATTTTTTTTGTTAATTTGTTCAAACAATAATTGTTTAAACAATTTTTTTTTAAAGTTCAAATATCATATTCGGGGAGCCCTGAATGAACCTTAACGTTGAATGAGAAAAGAAATTTGTTTAATTAATTTGTGGTACGATTTTTTAAACAAATATTGTTTAAACATTTTTTTAAATATTTGATTATCATATTCCCAGAGCCCTACATGAGCTCTAAATTATTGTATAAAGTGAATTTTCTGTAAAGTCATTTTCTGTAAAGTCAAAAATTACTCAATATTTCGGCGCTTTGTATACATAAGTATCTCGAAGACTGGGAAATTTAGTTCCAATGCAGAATTTGGAGTGGCTGCATTATTCCACACAAAATTAGCTCTAAATTCCCGTGACGCGTGTATTTGCAGCTTGACTTTCAGCTAGCAGCGATATTAGAAAAAAATTTGATTGAATTGTTGAAAAATATACAATTTCGGATTTAAAGGGGAAGGCCACTATTGTAATTAAATGGAAAACTATCTCAAACTCATTGATTAACAACAGGAACGAACAGTAGTTGTTTTAAACAATAATGAAGATTGCGCATGAATCAAGTGTGAAGTTATTAGGAAGCACTTAAATCATTTTCTTTACGTCTTAGCACTATTATTTTTTCGAAAAATAAAAAATTGTAAAGGAAAACCTAGCGTAGTCTATAAATTGCTTTTATGGTAAAGTATCAACTACCCTTTACTTACGTATAAAGTTTTACCTCTTTATTATTTTTAAATTTTTCGAACATATTCTGTATTATTCAACTCCATTTTTGAACACTATTAAACTTATTTTTTTAAGGAATCGAGTGGAAATGAACATTCTATGGACTTGGAAATTGCAGAATTTCCTGAAATGGAGGTAATTTGATCCATTTTTCGTAACGTTATGTCTAATTGCCTCGGTCGACTGGATACATGGCATATTACTCTACTTTGCAATCCGTTTGGGCTTGAAGTATTTTCTTATACTGATATTTTACTGTAAATAATAATATTTTCATTTTCAAATTTTCAAACTATAAAATTATTTTTTCTTTACCTTTAATGTAATCTAATTTTGTAAGAAATGTCGTATGTATTTTGGATAATGTGAATAAGTAGTGATATGAAGGAAGAAGCAAAGAATAACGATCACATTGTTGATTTTGAGAATCAAAATTGATTTAAGCATAGGTTTCGGCTGATTTAAAAACAAAACAAATTTTTTTTTCGTATTGATACGTGTACTGTAACAAAAAATGTCTGGTTGATCTCCACTACGTTTTTATAATTGTACCAAAACCTGTTAAATTACTTCGTTCAAAGTAAAGAATAACTTTAAATGTAGTAGTTTTACAAAATTTGGAGAATTTATGTCTTTAAAAGTAGGAAATAATTGAGCTGCCAGGGAGTTGGATTATTTCCTACATTTAAGGACGTAAATTACCAAAATATTCTAAAACTACTGCATTTCCAGTTGTTCACTACTTTGAACGAAGTAATTTTACAGGTTTTGGCACAGTTACAAATCCGCAGTGGATATTAACAGGAAATTTTGTTTACAGTGACAGTATCGTTACTCATTATAACAATTGCATATCAATTTAAATAAAGGAGAGCAATATATGCCTTTATAAAAATGGTAGAAAGCATAAAAAAAATTACAGATTTCAAAATATTTGCGTTTTCTTTTAGTACATATCAAAATTGCAAATTTGGTATTTTCAGTGACAGTTTAAACTGCAATTAATGATTAATATATGCATATTAAATTTGTTCGATGAAAGCTATTTTTGGATCTGAGATCAATCTACAATAAGTTGAGAATTGTTATCTGAGTAAAATTTCTCGATTTTCACAGAATACCGATGGCGATGCTATGAATGTTCCGATAGTGGTAGGGTCTGAATCTGAATCAGAATCTGAACATGATTCTGACGATAATGGTGACGATGAGGACGATGACGATGGCCAGGATTATACCGATGGCGATGGAAATGAATATCCGATAGATGCAGAGTTAGAACACGATGTACTTCGTAATAATGAGGATGAACCTAATGTAACTGAAGTGTTTAACAGTGAGTTACACCGTAAGCTACAGTCTCCACCAATATTAGAGGCGATTACTGTACCAATTGTTGCAAGTAAAGGGGAAGTTCTGCTAATGTTTTTAAAATACTCCATTATGGAAGGGTTGAATCATACTGCAGTTACACATTTATTCCAGGCTACTAATTGTATGTTCGCGACACCAACTCTGCCGAATACTAGATACCTGATAGACAAATTATTCTTTTGTACTGAATTCGTTAGGTATCATGCTATTTGTCTTGATTGTGGTAAATACGTGGGCATCTTTGTGCGTTCTGATCGTGAAAAGCAATGTCCTAATTGTGACATGATAATTGAACTTCGTGATATAACCTTTAAAACATTTTATGTTACATTAAATGTGAGAAATGAGATCAAATCGTTGTTAGAAAGTAATGATATGTATTACAATTCCATCATGCACGAGAGAACTCACGAATCAGGACTATACAAAGATATTTACGACGGAATAGCTTATAGAGACTTCGTAAACAGTTTAAGTCCTGAAAACAGAAAGGCATATGCTACACTTGTGTTCAACTGTGACAGTGCCGCAGCATTCGAGAGCCAAACTTTTTCCGCTTACCCAGTCCAGGTAATCGTTAATGAATTGCCTATGGATGTCGGAACTTCTAAGCCCATAGTTTGTACTTTATGGTTTGGGGGGAAAAAAACAGATATGAGTGTTCTTTTAAGGGGCTTTACAGAAGAAATTAACCAATTGTCTGAGTCGGGAATCCCATGCACTATACTTGGTGAAATACGTGTAGTGAAAGTATATGCAATCTGTTGTTGTGTTGACTCAGTAGCACGCGCTCCAATGCAAGGTGTAAGCAAAAAGGACAATGGGTATCCAATTTTCAAAATACTGGAGGTTGCGTGAAATATCCAGTTATACAAAGTACTCCTGAAGTAAGAACAGAAGAACATTTTTTTAGATGCCTGGATCTAATTGAAAATTCAGAAAATGTAATTGATCCATTGTCGGCAGATCTCGTCGATCCAGAGCTACTGGAGTCTGTTGTAGATCATCCCATTCCAGACGATCGCAGTTCTTCTGGAGAACAGCAGGAGACTGTTAACATTGAGGAGGAGGTGGATGATGATCTCAATACTTATGGAGTGCGACACGTTGTACCATTAAATACGTTGAACAAGTTCAAAATGATTTCAGGTTTTGTTCCCGATGAAATGCACTTTGCTAAATTGAGGATAGGCAAACAATTCACAGATTATTTTTACGATAAAAACAAGTCCCCTCTTACGCAAATTTTGACGTCTGCAGACATGAACGAAATCCACAAACTTCTAGAATAAATTCAAGTTCCTCATCAAGCAATGCGTCTTACGCGGTCTATAAGCGACAGAGGAAAATGGAAAGCAAAAGAATGGGGAAATTGGATTCTATACTTCAGTCTGCCTATTCCTGAATTATTTATAGATAAAAAGCTTTTGAAACATTGGGCACTTTTCGTGGAAGCGAGACCATATATCCGAACAAACTGTTATTAACCGACATGATCTAGAACACATGGAAAGTTTGGTAAAAGAATTTATGATTGGTGCGGAACGATACTACACAAAAATGCCCATGACTTACTATGTTCACCAACTTCTTCCCTGGGTAAAATCGATTGCAGATTGGGGGCCGACATGGGCGCATACAGCTTTTGCATTAGAAACAGGAAATGGAAAATTACTACGAATGGTCAAAAGTGCAAATGGGGTGACAAATCAAATATGCCGTCAACTTTCTATGCGTCAGTGTGATAAATTGCTACCTAATAATCTTTCCCATGCGTCTTCCGCTCGTATACAAGCATATTGTTTGAGCCTTAAGAAGAAAAAGACACAAAAATCTTGTAAAATAAATTCAGCGAGGTACTTTGGAGTTCCAAGAATAGCTGAGTAAAGATGGATTGAAGAGCTTGGTTTGTCCAATGAAGCAGTATGCTATAGAAGAATGGTTATGGACAAGTGTTTATACACAACAGCAGTAAAAAGAAACGCACGTTCGAATAATACTTTTGCAAAACTGAAAGATGGCACTTATATCAAAATCTTCCAGTTTATAGTTGATGAATCTCGTGAAGAAGAGTACGTTATTTGCAAAATTCTTAAAACTCAAAATGCTTTGCTCAATCAATGTAAATTTCTTCAACAAGTCATAAGCTGCGAAAATAATCTTCGAGGTATCGATACAAATCAAATACTAAAAATCTATGTTTACTTTAAGATTAGAAACAAGTAGTTTATATGCCCTGTGCCAAACTTGCATTACTATTAACTCTTAATCAACGTGAGAAATGTTTACCTTCTTTACATTATTAGTTTCAAAGATAGGATTGTTTAAATTTATTGTTATATTCTGATAGGAGATTTCGATCCTAATCAACAACATTTGGATGACCAACATATTGTTATTTATAGAGATTAATATACTTCTTAAGACAATTATAGCCTTAAAAAATCTGTATTAAATTCAAATTTAATACAGATCAAACACAACTTCAAACACAAGTGAGTATTTTTCTTTATGAGTGTTATTTGAACTCCTCTTTTATAAAAACGTGTATAACAAATATACGATTAAATAATTCGCAATTGGTTATATAACCTATACACGTGGATATCAGGAACATTCCAGGAACATTTACTGTTCCTGGAAAAACAAGAGGATTTCCGCGAGGAAATTGAGTGCTGTGCTAGGTTTATGATGCATTTTTTCTTTTCAAATATAGTGTGATATGTTGAATTAGGTTCGAATGTGTTTAAATGTGTCTCGTGTTCGTTCAAATGTTTATTAAGTAAACTAAAATTTAAAAAAGGTTTTTTACATTCTATTTTAGATTGACGAATCTTTTTCGTATCCTTGCGAAAGTATACCTTAAAAGCAGGAGGTTGACCATACGAAAAATTTGGCGGATACTTATTGGTAATCTTACTCATTATTTAAATCCACATAGAAAAGTGTAACGGATTTTCACGCGAATTTCGACTGATGTGCTGGATTCGTGATTCATTTACCTTTGAGAAAATCCTCGAAAAAAAGCACGAGGATTTCCACGCGGAAATACAGCGATTTGCTTATTGGTTCCTGGTGCATTTATTCTTCGAGAAAACCACGAGGATTTCGACGAGGAAATAGAGTGATGTGCTTGGTGCATTTAATCATTGAGAAAATCCTCGAGGAAAAATGCGTAGAATTCTACGAGGAAATCGAGTTATTTGCTTATTTGTTTCTGGTGCATTTTACCTCGATAAAATTCTCCAGGAAAACCACGTGGAATAACACGAGGAAATCGAGTGATGTGCTTGGTTCATGGTGCAATTATTTGTTGAGAAAATCCTCGCGGAAAAACACGAGGAATTCTACGCGGAAATCAAGTAATTTTCTCGCGGAAAAACGTGATGATTTCCACACGGAAATACAGCGATTTGCTTATTTGTTCTTGGTACATTTATTCTTCGAGGAAATCCACGAGGAAAAGCACGAGGGAATAGAGTGATGTACTTGGTTCGTGGTGCACTTATTTCTCGAGGAAAAACACGAGGGAATCGAGTGAATGGCTTATTCGTTCCTAGTGCATTTTTTTCCTCGAAGAAAAACACGTGGAAAAATACGGGATTACCACGAAGAAATAGAGCGATTTGCTTGGTTCGTGCTGCAGTTATTTCTCGATGGAAAACACATGGAATTCCACGAGAAAATCGAGTGATGTGCTTATTTGTTCCTGGTACATTTTTTCCTCGAAGAAGACCACGTGGAACAACACAAGGATTTCCACGGGGAAATAAAGTGTTGTACTTCGTTCGTGGTGCACTTATTCCTTGAGAAAATCCTCGCAGAAATACACGAGGAATTCTACGCGGAAATAGGGTGATTTGCTTAGCAGCTTGGTTTCGTGTTTGATTACTCGCGGAAAACCATGAGGATTTTCACGCGGAAATCAAGTGATGAGCTTATTTTGTAGAGCATCTATTTCTCGTGGAAAAAACAAAGATTTCAACGACGAAATTGAGTGATGTGCTTTGTCCACGGTGCATATATTCCTTGAGAAAATCCTCGCAGAAAAACTCGTGGAGAAAGACGAGGATTTTCACGAGGAAATACACGAGGATTTCATTCCAAAATTCAATCGCGGAAAAACACGTGTAAATACTCGAGGAATTACACGTGTAATTCCTCGAGGATTTTTTCAATAGGGTTATGTACTTTATTTTAATGGAGTATACATACAAAATTGTACGTGATTAGTTTTAAAGGTGTACTCTCGGTATATCAAATCCAATTGATAAATTGTTAAAATTATTACTAATTCTGGAAGAGAACTCGAAGCAAATTTTTGTAATTTTCAGGTTAAAATTGGTTTTTAACAAAAGTTATTTATAATAAGAGTTTTATAATTTTGCTCCTTCTTTAGGTAAAAGTGCTAATTCTTATTTCATTATATATGTGTTATATGGCTAATATTATTTCTTGGTAGATTCATTAATAAATTCTCCTTCATACGCTTTATTTGATAAAATTTTTTTGTATAAATTATGATAATGATACCAGACCCAGATAGCAAAATGCCCGCCGACTGCAAGCGATCTGCCATGCCGGCCCGCGGTGCGATCGATCGGACCGACGTACCGGCAGATATGCACCTTAATGTGCACACCATTGATGGCTATATAGCCAGCACGACAGGCGGGAGCGACGCGGTGCGCCGAACTGCATGACCGACGGTCCGGCAAAATGCCGGCCCACGGTGGGATAAATTCAAGATGTCTGCACGCTGAGGCGTCAAGAGAAAGAAATCGGACAAAATTTTCAGATAAATCACCTGAGAAATGGTCAGCAGACCTGACTTTTTTTTAGTAGGTTGTATCCTACCCACTTTTTATTCCAAGCAAAGCAGGCAAAGAATTAAAACACAGCAACCCGCCAAAAGATCAAACACCAAACGAACAAAACGAACGAAAGCACTTTTCGCTCACGTCGTCTCGCTAAATCCGAGCCAAAATTCATGGGTGGACGCCACACACGAGATACACACGGCAAGAACAGCTGATCCAAAACGCGCATGCGCGTTTTCGATATCAATCTACTCGCACTATCAGCCTGCAGCGGTCAGGCAAGTCGCGGACCCGTCATTCCTCGGCGTTTGCACGACCGACGGGCGTCTAATCTGCCGGACCATTGTCCGCCCGTCGGTCGCATTCCGACTCTGCCGACCTGACGCGGGTATTTAGCAGGTAGGTTGGTCTCCAGCCCGTCGGGCCGATCACGTGTCGGCACGTATTGTTATCTGGGGATTAAACCCAAGAGAATTTCAGAGAATCTCTCAAGAAATTAAATAGGCCCTACATTATCATAAAATTAAACGAGGATGGCAACTTTAAACTGAGTAGAAAGATTTTTGATAAATTATTTTTAATAATGCTTACTTTTGGGCTCGAGGAAACGAGGGTACATCCTTGGACTGATTAAAAAGTATAAATGAAAATATAAAACACAATACAATGAAAATCATTCCGATAAACAATGGAAAGCTAGGAAATGTGAAATACCTAACAGAGTAATAATAATTAATTTTTACGATAACTTACGACCTAAGTGTGAACTATTTTTTCGAACTCCTTAGTTCGTCGCAAACTATTTTTTCGAACTCCTTAGTTCGACGTACTCATCGCGGTGTTATCTTTTTTTTTCGCTTCCTCGCGTTCTTTTCGCCCTCCGTCCCAATCTCTTGCATAGGACAAGGCTGCGCCAATTCCGTCGATGGCAGATTTGTCGAGAGCCATTCGCTTTCCATCTTTACTGGATTGAGTTCGCGTTAATGCATCTATATGTAGAAAAATAAATCAGATATAAAATAATACAATGT
>CAKNWW010243911.1:0-10218 GCA_932074435.1 Andricus kollari | reverse complement strand
TAGGAAATACGCTCCTGATGACTTGATTCGACCGTGCACATGTAAAAAGAACTGTTCATCAGGACACTGTCATTGTAAAAAACTCTGCATTCCTCTTTGTGGTTGCTCAGTTGCTGAATGTATCAATACACCTATGTAACAAAACACGAATATGTAAGTATATATAAGTTAACCCTTTGCGGACGGTTGCCGTACACATTCACTACAAGTATCACTGTGCGCATTTCTCCCATACATTCATTGCGCCGGAGATCCTATAACATCCGCAAAGGGTTAATAATATGTATACATCTAATATTTCAAGAAACGTATGTTTCTTTCCCATTTTCCGCTGCTGCGTTTTTGAAATTCTAATCGTGAGTCCAAATCTTCACAAAATGCGCATTGTAAACGTGCCGCTCTGGGAATAATTGATACTTCAGGGTGGCTGTAAAGGGATGATATGAGTTTTTCACAGATTTTTTCACTAAGATTGGTTAAAGTACGTCTAATTAAACATAAATAAAGAAAATATACCTAATTTTAGTAGAAAGTTGCAAATTAACTGATTAATTTGTAAGAGATACCGCCGTTCCTTGCGCTCACCCCCTATCCCCACTCCCCGGGTAAACGCACACTATGAGAAGCCGGCACCCTGCATTTTTTTATTATCTAGGACCTCCTGAACATGAATCCGAAGAGAATCTGCGTTACACTATGTATGCATGCTCAATGTTATCTGTGTCCTCGTCTATTCTGTCTTGAACTAGAATAACTATACTACATCCAGATATCTTGAAAAGGAGATTTTTCAGTTTACGTCCTAAAGTCTTGCTCTCAAATAATATAATCTTTTTCTCGATGCCCTGGGGTCTTGTTACAGTTGTTCCTTCACTCTCCATCCGCATTTCTGCCTCCTTTTTCTGGACCTGAAAGTTCTAAATTTCGGAATCCCGAGTCTGAGGCAAATAGTAAATAGGTAAACCCTTGCAAGAAGAGAGTTGGAAGGAAATCGATGCGCGTCGCGATCTGGAACTGGAACGGGAACCGTGAACGAAACAACAAAAGGAGCTCGTTAGCGCAGTAAGAACCGGCAAAGTGGCTCAACTGGAAGACGTAGGATGTTGGATGTTGGAATCGATAGGTAACGAGAGCGACCAATTCTGCTAACTACGGGCGGTCCCTCCAGTGTTCTGGAAAAGTCGTCTCGCCATACTGAATCACCGGTTAATTAACGAGTTAGCAAGCGATCTCTGGTATTATGACGACGCCCACGCGGTTAAACTTGGTCTACCTCGGATATATACATTATACCCATCCACTATGTACTACTACAAATCCTCGCGGCACCAGTTACGCGAAAGGATTAGCGGTTATTAATTAAGTTTAATTGCTTCTGTTGGGTCGACGTTAGCCGACAATTACAAGGTCTACGCGTGACTATCGTTGCCAGCAGCTTGCTGAGGAACACGTGCGTTCGCGGACAGGAGACAGGACTGTTCAAACTGGTTCACAGCGTTCGCCACATGAGGCGGATATGTGTGCCTCTGGTACTTGGTGCACTGGCCTAACGCATCAAGTTCATTGTCGGATGGGCAAAGTGTGCGTGTCGTTTTCTACACTTGTTCATATGTATGTACATGGCTATCTATGTGTTCGACGCTCATTGAACGAGCCTTTACTGCCGTATAATGTGTTTATTCTCATGTCGAACACTCGGTCCCCGAGTTGGTCGACTTGCAATACCTAATCGACCTCACGTGTTTGCGTATCGGAAGTTGTGTGGCATATGTATACCATGTTGGGTGTGTATGTAGTACTGTTGTATTGGCCAAGACAAGTATTTACCTTTGATGTCAACACATCATACTTGCGTTCTTGAAAATGACCATCTTCCAAAACTTACTACACTCATGTCCCTATTCTGTGCCGGCCTTGGGTCTGGTCGGCACAGAATGTGACACATTTTTTCATGTCAACACTCAGGACCGCATATTGTAGTCTCTGAACCCGGCACAGTATGACACAGCAGCGCCCAGAGAAGCGCGATGTAAACAAAGACTGATACAGTACTGACCATCCGAGCGTATAGGCTGTCAAGAGACGTCAGGGGAGACACAGAAGCAGTTAAGCGTGCAGCCGGCACAACATAGGTCCGCACAGAATAGGGACATAAGTGTACAATCTATTTTAGGTACTCGTCAAATGACTTGAACTCATAACATGGATAAATTGGGAGATTTCAAGCTACATATTCCTTTTCATGAAATTTACCGACATCTGAATGTTTCAACGGGTCTGTTCCATACTGAAAGGGTTCGTGTCCCTGTGCTATATATGTTATATTTGCTAACTGTCATATTTTTCTTAAAACATTGACACATACCAGCTGTTTTTAAATGTCTCCCGTCATTTTTTTATTTGTTCTAAGAGTCTGGTCAAATTTGAAGACTTACTTAAAACAACTAAGAACATGTAGCAACCAGTAAAAAAAATTTCATTTTTTTAAATAATAAAAATTGCAAAAAAAAATCAAAAATTAGACCTTTGCGAGAATTTATTTCTAGTAGATGGCAGCAAAAGTTACTTCAGCCGCGACATTACCGTACCCCCAAATTTTTCTGCGAGTATTAACATGAAACAGAATCATTGAAACATCCAGATGTGCACAAATATCGGTAAAAGAAATCTATAACTTAAACTCTATCTATTTAAGATGATGAAAAGAATATTGAGTTAAAAAAATGACACTTGCCTCAAAAATCCCATAGTATACACGAGCTGATAGATTTAGTTAAACGTGAGAATGTAGGAAATAAAGGTGTGTATTCGAAATGTGTGTGCAGACATGTTTTACTCGTGTGTCAGCAGCCGAGCCCATCGGTCACGGGGTATGGAAATAAACAAACAAGCATTGGGAGCAATATCCCGCTCGGTCAATATTTGCTCGACGGTTAGTCGATTCGAATTCCCTCCCTGATCCTCACTCCTTCACCTCCGCCTTCAGCACAGAGACCTGGATGGCCCAACGAGAGGGACAAAAGTAAACGGCAATATAAACGCCGCGTTTACATTTACTTGTTTACCGAGCAACTCAAATATTTCTGAATTTACGTTCGCGAGTGCTTGGCTTCGTGTGAGAGCTTTATAATCTTTATACGTATAATAGCTACACTCCCATACACATGTACATGTTAGCAAATGCTTGCATATGTGTACTGTGGAACTGTTGTGTATACCAGACTCAACTGCCTCGATGGCTCTACTACACGCAATGTTTATCGAGGCAAGCCCCTTCCTCTTCCATGCCTGCTTCCTTCCTTCGTCCGTGCTTCCCTTCAGAATAAAAGACGGAATTGGGATTCTATATATAGGTCAGTCTCTACAAATTCAGGAAGCATTGAAAAAAAATGTGCACCCCATATGCCTCCCCTCCACCCCACCGCCCTCTTAGGTCTTTCCTCACTTCAAGTTCCCCACTACGAGCATACCTGAAACCCTTCTTTCACCCACAAATCCACAAAACCCCAGGGTCGCATTGGGAGCAACATCCATCTATAAAAATGACACTGGTTCCCAGTAGAATCTCCGTAAATAACACCTATGGTCACGTTTCACGGCCGTGAGATGGGTATATATATACAGGGCCGAATTTAGTACGGGGCCAGCGGGGCCATGGCCCCAGGGCCCCCACAAATTAGGGGCCCCCACAAATGTAACTAGTCGGCAAATCAAAATCGCTGCGACATGCACACACTTCTGCATCGGCTCCTACTTCGAATACCTTTTTTTTTTTAGAAGTCAGCAAGGAATTATACGTCTTGAGTTGGCTAAAAGGCCTCCACATTGACACTGGAGAGACCTATACATACCTGGGCGTGCCTCAAAGCCGCATTCAGGACGTAACATCAGTGACTAATATGCTTGCGTCTCGGTTCTACTCTACTCGTTTGGGGTGGTTAAATGGACGAAGAAAGAGCTTACGGCCCTTCATATCGCCACACGTAAGATCACGCAAATACGTAAGAGCTTGCATATCAATTCGTCCTATCCACGATTATACATCTCACGCCGTCAAGGCGGACGCGGACTTCTGAATCTCCAATGTCTTCATAACCGAATTGTTCTAAGAACAGCTTACATCGTTGCGAATGGCAGAGACCCTTGGCCTGAATTTTAACCTCAGAAGTGAGGAAAGCGCATTACTCCATCTAGATGCTTCACTTCTACAAGCCGAAGTAAAGAAAGCAGAGGTTGAAAAAGTCTGCCATCAGATACTCGACCAGAAAATGCACGGAAACTTTCACATAAATGAAGGAGAACAGTCCTTGACATAGGAGCAAACTTTTGCTTTCCTCAGATCATCAGGACTTAATTTAGGTACAGAGGCTTTCATTTTCGCATGCCAGGACGGTGTTCTTTCCACCTTAGTTAACCGTAACCGCATTTTATGTGAAGCAGTTCCCAGCGATAGGTGCAGAGCGTGTCATGCACACGCTGAGTAACTGGAACATATACTATCCGGGAGACCCACTCACGCGGGAAGGACATATCTCCACAGAAACAATGGCGCCCTAAGAGTACTTTACTACCATCTTTGTCGTTCTTACGGTATTGGCCGATACCCTGCCCTGCCGAACGCTCCGAGGGAGATTGAGTCAATTGTCCAGAACGAGAAGTGCCGAATTTTGTGGAAGTACGGCTGCCTACAACATCAAAACCGAGATCAAAACCAAGGAAAAATATCGAGGCCTTAGAAAGGATCTGCGGCGACTGCTAAGTTGAGGTTATGTTCATTATTTGTAATTCAAAAACTTCAAAATAAAAAATAAAAACGAGGTAAGTATGCTGAGAACGAATGATCTGTAATCAGCATTTAAAATTGTATCTATTTTTGGTTACCTAAACGCAAATTTTATTTTAGATTTACAAACATTGTTTGAAATGTATTCTAGTCAATATAACCTTAAACTTAAGAACCTTGTTCTGCCGTGTAGACAACAAAAGTCGTTATCCGATTTTAATTAAGGATGGCTAATTTTGATCCTTTGGAAATGTTCTAAAATTGTAATATCCCATAATTGTAATATCGAAAATATTGCCGTGAAATATAGTAGTGAAATTTCAATGCACGATGCGCATGCGCTCCGGCGATTTTAACATCTGAATGTGATTCAGTTTAACATACAAATGTTCTTACGCCTAACATCTCAAAAAGAAAGTAGACGTTTGGCATGAATTTATTTATGATAGGCCGTATAATCTTACCCTTTGAACATCTGCATTTGAACATTCTTTTTTCTCCATGCGTGAGTCGTGGCCATAGGTGTGATTTACTGCGGTTCTACTGGGAACCAGTGTCATTTTCATGGATGGAAGTTGCTTCCAGCGGGAATAAATTGTAAATTTAAAGGGGATGAAAGGATTGATGTGGTGGGTGGAAGGAAGAAGGAAAGAAAAAGGAGGGATACTAATAAGAAGAAGGGGTTATGCATTGCGGAGTTAAGAGACGTGGTGATGAGGAGACATAAGCGAGAGAGTGTAGGTTTGGGGTAAAAATAGGACTGAGAGATATATGGAGACTTGGAGAATGTAGTAGTGGTAGGAGGTGGATTAGGGTGAGCGATTGCAAGTAGTGAGCTGATGGCTGAGGAAAATAGGAGCTGGATATAAGGGATATCTTGCAGATTTGAGGGAGGTATGAGGGGTTTGAAAGTTAGAAGGGGGGTGGTCAACAAGGACAAAGGAAAAAACAAGTAGAAGAATGGTTTATGGATTAAGGGTTAAGAAGTGAGACGATAGGGTGAGAGGATGGAGGGTATATAGGGTAAAGGAGATTATAGGACTGTGGGGTATATGAAGAGTGGAATGTAGTTGTAGTGGGGTGATCGGAATGGGGCGACTAAGTGATAGAGTAATAAAGTGATATAGTTTTTTTAGAAAAAGAATTGCAAGCTTTATCATTTCCCTGGCAAGTTGTATATGGCCTTTGTTCAATTAAGTACAATATATATTAATAATAATTGAATATCCTGGAATAAGTTTAGATACAATTGAGACGCAGAATTATGTCTTACTGTCGTGTAATAACTCACAAATGGAACGATCAATAGAAGTGATTTGAATACCACGTTCGTGGATCCATAAATGTGACATTGGATAAAAATAAATTGGAAGGGATCGAACTGTATCTATATTCTCGTCAAGTATAGAGTTACCAGATTCTTATTGCTCTGCTTCAACCTCTACAGACCCTTTTCTTTCACTACCCTTGTCCACATGGTCCAGTTCATGATTGCAAATATATATTTGAGGTCTCTAGAGGTTTATCCCTACGATTTCTCATTTCAAGATTCCCCTGATTTTTTCGATTGTCAAAAGAAAAAAAGCGGAGAAAATTCGTGATATTATGAGATTGAGTGTTGAAGAAATGACATTATTATTAACAGACTTCTTTTGTTTCTTTCATGAGAGATCTCATTTTTTTTGAGGACCTTGCTCATCACTTTCCTCCTCATCACTGGAAATTACCGTCATTATTATTCAATTACGGTTATTGCGCTTCGCGTTGCACTTGGCCATAAACGGTAATAACGCGTTTGTGAGTGCGATAATATTTTCTCAGCATCGTAAACAGCGTTTAATTAAACTGTCGTGTAAAACAGCGAGAGGGAAAAATTTCATACTGCCGAGTGGAGAGTAAAGCGTCCATCTGATCACATTACATGTGTAAACTCGAAAGCTGGTTATCGTAAAAAGGTAATGTTCTCTGTACGATCTTAATTAAAGACTGCAGCACGAGATTTCAAGCTTATAATTATCCTTCCGGTTCATATGAAAATATTCTGCCAGAATGGAAGAGAAGTTATTTTCAATAATTGAGGTTATTCCATCTCTCAAGGTAAAAGGCATAAAGGAGAGAATATTTGTTTTATAATTGCTAATTTTCAAATAAAAAAAGTCTTATATTTATTATAAAACAAGGTAAATTGTGATCCGAGACTTTAAATAATTGAAAATTATTACCTAGAAGTCTTTATAAGCCATAATCAAAAATTCCAAGTAGGTAGAGAGTCAAACAATTTTCTCTGGTCTGTCTATGAATAACTTTACTACTACTTATATGTAGAAAAGTTATTCGATTTTAGGAAAAACATTGTGCTATATATTTTTACGAAGCCGGAAAATTTTGCCGTGATCACCAGATAAATCGCACCACTACTCTCAAGGATTAGTGAGAAGTTTTCAACCCTCCTCTCCCTTTCCAGATTCCTCCAATGGCGTGATCTTACCTGCATCATATACTCGACCTAGAAAGGGACACAGTTTTAAAATCATTTTTAACTCTGTTTCTATTGATTATATCAAAAAATTCTTATAAATACTTAAACATACAGTTTCAATTAAGGAGAAAAAATTGAATGAAGTATGATTTATTGTAGATTCCCCCAAAAAACTGCACTTCTCCAACAAAACTTTTCTTCTCAAGCCGCAAGCGTGAGACAAGTTTCTTAATTTTCAAGCCCAACCTGAGCGTTTCAGTTTTTTTGCTGAGACCGGTGGGAATAATGCGATAGACAGTTCAAAAGATGGCGTAAAAGAAAGGAAGCAGAGTACGGTTGAAAGTGTATATACTGAGTAAAGCACGGGGGTGAAGTTAGCGAGTAGTGTACTAGTAGCGCGGACGTAATTCCTTCATGGAAAATTCAAGGTTTTTCATTAGCACCGACGTTCACTGGGCACGACTCGTTCGCGAGAGGAGAAAGAGCTTGAGAGCAAAGGGGTGTAGGATGGGGATGCTGAAGAGGAGGCAGAGAAGGAAAAGGGAAAACTTTTATAGGAGAAAATTCTGTGGAACAACCGCGGTGCATATTTCATATATTATTTTGCGCGGCAGGCTGTTTGCGCACCCCTTACCCTTTTAGCTCCTTTCTAGCGGCGAGGCAAACCCCCTCTAGCATCGAGGAACAAAGAACCCTCCTTGCAAGCGCCTCCGGCTTTAATATTTTAAGCACACTTTTCTTCTCTCGCCACCGCTCCTACCACTTTTTCCCTCCCTCGAGTTTCCTCTCTTACTCGCCACCACCCTCTTGATTCTACCCTCTTGCGACACAAACCATCTCTGTGAAAAAGAGGTGGCTTCTACTTTCCTACCTCGTATACCCCATAGTACAACTTGCGTCCCTCGAGAGAGCGAGAGAAAGAGAGAGAGAGAGAGAGCTTGAATTTTGCAAGGCAAATTAAGTGTGCGGTTTTACGACAGTGGCTTTCACACCAAGACGACAGTGCCAGACGCAGTGGGGTAAAATGGGCGACGGACTGTTTAAAGAGGGCCCACCCCTCGTGTAATTACCACGCTACCCTTCGCTTTCGCCATTACAGGCCACCGAACATAATGTGCAAGGTCGCTTATTTATTTCCTTATTTACACGCCCCACGATTCTCAACTTTCCAGCCCTCCGTATCCCAACTACACCTTCCTACTTTCGTAATCACCTTTCCCGCTTTTTTTTCGTCAGGCAAAATAAGAACAAGGGAAAGCGTTTCTGCTGAGTTTTATCGGCGTTGTAATTTATAATTCTGGTAGCGTGAAATAGATTTAATATTTTGTAAAAGGTTCTAAAACTTGGTTATAGAATTTTGATAGTCAGCTTACATTTTATGCTTCAAAGGACCCTTCAAATTTTCGAGAGAGAAGTATAATATGAGAATGATTTCAGATTTTAGAGTCTGTGATGTGAAGAGGTAGTGTTGCAACATTCGAATAAAAAACATCAATGTTTGACATGGATGCTAATTATATATCAGGTAAATGTCAAAAAACATCAAATTTATGTCTATCTATTACACATTTTAATTTAAAGAAAAATGGAAAAAGTGATTTTGCCCATAATGGAGGGGAAACATTAAAAGTCAAACAACAATAGTCGGAAGGAAAATATCGATAGTTTCGATGTTTCAGCATCGATGTTGCAATTGATTGATCGTGTATCAGTGGTCAAAGGTCAAAGGTTAAAACCAGAGTTCAATGGTCAAAGGCGAAAGGTGACAAGCCATAGTTCAAAGATCAGGGGGCAAACGTAAAACGTCAATGTTTCTTTCACCTTTCCATATTCCCTTGACGACCTCTGAGCAAAAATACAATATATTGTAAATCAAAAAGCTGTAATTGAGGGGTTTGTGGATGGAAATAGATTGGTTCGATACACACATTAAGGGTTGTGAAGACGATTGAAGAAAAAATAGATAAAGGGTGATGAGTGAAGACTGCCGTGCGATAAAATTCATGAATCATTTAATGAAGTGCAATTGAGCCGAGCCGGCACTATATCATAAGGGATATACATAACTGCATAATTGATCTCCTTCATTTAGTGTTGGTGAACTCTAGCTTTATGAATTATATACAATATAAACTACAAGCTACCTAGCTTATACTCGCACAACCACGTAGAGCTTGACTACTAAGGCTGACTAAGGTTTCACGGCCATTCAACCCATGACCCGCACCAGGGGTGTATTCCGGGTACATGGCTTTAATGTCGGTATAATTTACGTATAAAGACAACGCGATAGTTTTCTCAGCTGGTCGATTATAATCGTCTCCTAGTAGATGGATGCATCCAATAATAGTGCTCAGTGCTGCCTATACACTCATTATTTATTTATGACTCATTATCTACCTGGAAAATAATTTTATGATTCATTTCAGTAAAAGTTCGATGGCTAGAAGTTTCTTCTAAAGTAGGAATTGAATTTCACTTTTCCATATAATTGAAAATATTTCTCATCGCAAACAAAGAGTACCAGGCATAATCGACAGATGTGTCAGAGCAGGGATAGAAAGGGAAGGGACTTTCAGTAGTACGAATCAATATATGTTCAAATTAGGAGGGGGAGGATTAAGTTAGATTATAACGAGAAAGGTTGTGGGTTAGTAGTACAGGTCAACTATTTGGAGTGAGGAATGAAGAAGTGTTGCAGCAAGGTTGGGAGGGATTCGGTTTAGTATTGTGATTCATGAAAAAGTGTTTACGAAAAAGCAATAGCTAAAGGTAATAATTCATTTTCATTTGATTGATGATTGTGGTTCTAAGAACAAATTCAGTTGTAAACTATAATCAATGAAGAAAGTTTTATATTATAGTTCATTAGTTCAATTATAAAAGTTACTTAATCCGTAAATTATAAAATTTGAAAATTTAATTCTAAAAAAAAATTACTACAGATTTTACTGCA
>CAKNWW010243882.1:0-10174 GCA_932074435.1 Andricus kollari | reverse complement strand
TGGGAGCAACTGACATCTAAAAACGACACCGGCTCTCAGTAGAACCGCGGTAAATCACACTTATGGCCACGTGTCACGACCGTGAGATAGGTGGTCACAGGACACGATGAAATCACAACGACAGGACGGCGAAACCCTCGTGTGTTTTGAGGACACGAAGCGATCCAAGGATGACAGCTTTCTGCATCCATCTCGCAAGTGCCTTGGCATATTTTTGTCACGCGGGTATAGCTTTGAGGTTACGAACCAGTGATAGTTTCGCACCGCCGATAGCACCTATCACAAGGACAATGACTTGTACCGAAAATTTTGGGTACAGTCGTTGCAGCTCCCTTTTAAGGTCTTGATACCTCTCCTCCTTTCCTTTCTCCTTCGCAGTGATGTTGTATTCGGACGCACCCGAGAGTTCGATCACGAACATAGTTCGTTTCTCGAAGACTTGGCGCACAATGTGAGGCCTCGAGTGTGCAACGGAGACTGTTGTCCGAAAATCGCAGTTCCAGAAAATTTGGCACTTCTCGTTTTGGACAATTGACTTTATCTCCCTTGGAGCGCTCGGCAGGGCAGGGTCGCGGCCCACACCGTAAGAGTGACAAATATATTAATAAAGCACTTTTAGGGCCGCATTATGTCTGTAGATATACGTCGTTCCTGCGTGGGTGGTACATCCCGATAGTATGTGTTCTAGGTACTCAGCGTGTGCATGACACGCTCTGCACCTATCGCTGAGAATTTCTTGACATAAAATGCGGTCACGGTATGCTATGGTGGAAATGACACCGTCCTGGCATGCGAAAATAAAACCCTCAGTACCTAAATCAAGCCTTGATCATCTAAGGAAAGCGAAAGTTTGCTTTTTTGACAAGGACTGTTTTTCTACATTTCTGTGAAAGTTTCCGTGCCTTTTTCTTGTCGATTAGCTTTTGTTGCAATTTTTCAACCTCTGCTTTCTTTACTTCGGCTTTTAGAAGTGAATCATCTAGATGTAGTAATACACTTTCCTCACTTCTGATGTTCAAATTCAGGCCAAGGCCTTTTTTAGGAGAGGATCTCTGCCATTGGCAACGATGTAGGATGACTTAGAACAATTCGGTTATAAAGACAATGGAGACTCAGAAGTCCGCGTCCGCCTTGACAGCGTGAAATGTATAATCGCGGAACTGACGAATTAATATGCGAGCTTTTATAAATATGCATTATCTTACGTGTGGTGATATCAAGGGCCGTAAGCTCGTTCTTCGTCCATTGAACCACCCCAAACGAGCAGAGCAGAACCGGGACGGCAAGCATGTTAGTCGCAAATACCTGTTTCAACGCCGACAGATTGGCAGACCAAATCTGTCGAAGAAGATGCTTGTATCTGCTTCGGAGAGACTCCTTCACTGATGTTACATCCTAAATGCGGCTTTGAGGCACGTCTAGATATGGATAGGTCTCTCCATTGTTAAGGTGCCCAATAACACTTATATCCACAAGCTCAGGGTCCTTGGAAACGTTAACAATCTTTCCTTTCTGCAGATGCATTTTGGCACATTTATCCAATCTAAAGTCGATCCCAATCTCTCCTGTGTACTTCTTGACGATATTTATGGCAGTTTGAAGTTTGCTTTTACCAGAGGCATAGATCTTCAGGTCATCCATATAAAATATATGAGTGACCTTATACTTGGGTTTTTCGACAGAAACAGGGAGATCGATGAAGAGACGCGACGGGTCAGCGAGAAACTGTTGCTTTTCCATAATCCATCTCTCCCTCCTCTGTATTATCTTCCTGGCGTCAGATAACATCGTATTTTGTCAACAATGTGCTGCTTGATTGTCAGCAGCTTTGACTTGTTCAGTGTGTGATGGTAGATCCTCAGTTCGTGGGCGAACTTGCGCACTGAACACGAGACGCATTCTGTCTTACCCATCCAGTCTTCTTGTTCAGTTGATGCAAGTTTATTTGGTCTTTTGATCCATCGCCGGTTTTGGCCTTCGACTTGAATCACTCAAAGCTCTCGCCGCACCATAAACTGAAGATTTAATGGTCCAGAGTCTGCGGCTTGTACATACAGCTGCTGGGGAAGCGTCCTGCGCACATATCCAGTTTTCGAGAGGTAAGCAGTTTGATTTCGCAAAGACTGATGCGAAACGTGCTGAAGCTCTGGGTGTCTCTGGCACCACGGAGTGGTCGTCTGCTATAGGAGAATAATCAGAGTTGCTATTGCATATTACAATTTATTTAATATCATACCTATTTACTCCATTTGGCTTGCTTGACTTCATTCGAATTCATTTGTTAAAACACATAGAATACTGATAACAACGAGAATTAAACAATATACCTGCTTTAGAACAAGCACGCCGATTGGTTTGCATTGATTTTGTGCTGCTTTGCAGTTGTAGATTTTGAAACTCTGACCGTCACTAACTGACTGCTTAGCTGCAGCCACTATTAAAGAAAGATGAATATCCTTAGTGACACCACCTACACTTATGACATTCGTTCCTGATTTTTTAATCTCTGTTCAGGAAATCAACCTTTAACTAACACGTTTTTTATGCCTATTTGATAAACGCCGTTCTTCATGTCAGTGATAATACCAAAAATATTACGAGAACCTAAAGGTCCACGATCTACAGTCGGAACGGACAAGGTTATGCAGAAAATTAATAAAAGGCAATAACATGAACTTGAAATCTATGTCATATTGTATCGCAGGAGAATGCTGTTAGTCGTCCAATCAGTGCTTTACTTTTGAATTGCAAAAAATTAATATGGAGGTAAAAATAACAAATTTTGAGGATGGAAAAAGCAATCTTAATCAGTTGCTCGACGATCTTTCTCTTTATTTCGAAACCAAAAGTACTCGGCGAGAACATACATTTTATATTCTACGAAATGATCTTGGAGGTCGTGCCAAATTGAAGTATATCATCAAACAAATTTCGCAAGCTTTGATGAATTTCGAGACGTGTTACTACAGGAATTCAATTTAAATTCCAATTCAGGTAAAAATAAAAAAGTAATGGTTCTCGAAAAGTTTTAATGGTTGCCAGGGAATCCTTCAGAAATATTCTTTCAACCGAGTTAAAGAGCCAACATATTTTGTATCACCAATAGAGGAATATGAAAAACATATAATTATTCATCAAATGCCAATTCAAATCTGTTAGGCACTGGTTGCTATAGATTTTTCGAATTTTCATGAAGTCAGTTAAGCTTCGCATCAATTAGATTCTATTCATGCTGAAAAAATTAAGAACCAGAGAAATTTCCAAACGTACCGGAATATGAATAATAATTATCAAAGTAAAATAGGCTGCAATAAAGGAACAGCTCAAATGTCTAAAGTCCAAAATAATAACAGCGACAATTGTTTCGGTGAATTTAGTGATGTTGAGGGGAATCATACTCTTTTCTCATGTTTTGTACGAACTAATGATTTAGATTGCCTATTTTGCAAAAATACAAATTTTAATTTAGTATCTGACATTGCTCAAAATAATTCTAGCTCATATGACAGCACACTTGTTCCGAGATCGCTGTTCTCTCTCTATCGAGCCTTGTTGTAAAGGTTGGCCATTGTTTCGAAATTAAAAGTTGGCATTCTCAAATTATAGGAAATAAAACATTTGAGAATAATATGTACAATGTGTCATAAAGATCTAAATCCAATCCCTGATCATTGGAATAGTAATTCCAGACTAAAATTAAACCATAACAATGAGATGAGTCACACATGAAAACCTAGTTATGTCTAATGTAAACGCTAAGGAAATTGATTCCAATATTTCTACTTGCGTTGACGATAGGATTGAAGGAAACGAGTCAGGTGTTTTCAACCTCAGTATTAAATGCGATGATCAAATCGATAATGTTTTGAAACTGCCAAGTATCTATTATAACCATTGCTTATCTTTTAAAATTGATAATTGCGAAGAAAAGAAATTATATGTGAAAAATGTACCAGTTAAAAAGCATATTGATGTACGCAAAGATAATTAAATTAATTCCATCGCTAAAAAATGACATCTCGGTTTTAAATAATAAAGAAATTGTTTCAGAAACCTCTACCTTTTTGGACGGGGGTCGATAGATCGCAGCTTTGTTTAAGGGATCTTGTGACTCTGAGGAAAGCGCGTTCGTAAAATTAATGTCTCTTTTCAATAATTGATACAAAGCCCAAGTTTATAAATTTGAAAACTTTAAAGAATTTGTAACTGAAAATTTTATTAATTCGCTTCGAGATCCGCTTAAGGTTGCTATTCGTGGGAACAGAATGACATCTGTTGGTAGCTGTTGCCTATGCAACAATAGTTTATCGATGGCTACTCTTGATACTGTTTGTGTTTGTTCGAAAGCTATAGCTTTAATTAAATTTTTTTTTTTTTTTTTTTTTTTTTTTTAGAGATTTTTGTAGTTCTTCCTTAGTCCCTTAAATTTGAATGTCTCTACATTAAAAAAAATTAATTGCTTTGCATTCTAACAGATTGCATTCAGAGAGAGCACCTTGGCGCTGGAGAAACTTTTCCACACCTGCACGTGCCCCAGAGTAGAATTTAAGATGTATCATCTATAAAGGATAATCTTCGATGCAGATACACACGTCTTCTCCGACAGATTTGGTCTTCGGAACTGTCATCGAAAAAAGTATCGGAAAAGAGTATCTGCAGCGAACATGCCTGCAGTCCTGGTGCTACTCTATTCATTTAAAGTGGTTCCATGGATGAATAAAAGCTTGTACCTTAGGTCGTCCGTTCCGCGACTTTACATCTCACGCCGTCAAGGAGGTCGCGGAATACTGAATCTCTAACGTCTTCATAACAGAATCATTCTGTATACAGCATGCTGAAACAGAAAAACTTTCGCGAACAGTTCGTCCATGAGAGTATGCAAGGCATCTTCCACAGAAATGTGAAGCTATGACTACACAGCCAAAAGTATGATACAGTGAATGAATTTGTTGTTGGCAACGTGACCGCCTAGGAAGCTGTCGAGGTAGTTTTATTATCTGCACCTCCAAGGGTTTCTTATTCTTCGAAGTCAGACGAATCATCAAGTCTCATAATGCCAACGTCGACAGACCAAAGGTTTCTTTCTTTTGCTCAGGACCACACTTC
Source organism: Andricus kollari (assembly GCA_932074435.1). Classification (NCBI taxonomy): domain Eukaryota; kingdom Metazoa; phylum Arthropoda; class Insecta; order Hymenoptera; family Cynipidae; genus Andricus; species Andricus kollari. The sequence goes on along the minus strand of CAKNWW010243882.1, from coordinate 5,068 downwards.
TTGTTCTAGTGTCAGGATTTCAAGAAGAAGACACCACATCAGCGCCGAGAGTTTGTCGAACGTTACCACGAATGTTTCGGGACGCATCACTCGATGCTTCATCGGTCTTCTCAATTGCTATCGTCCCTTGCAGCACCTACTTTCAACGGGGTGACGGACAACTGTCCACGGAACAACTGTGCACGGAGCAAGAGTGCACGAGCCTAACGGTGCGCGTCCATGGCCGTTGGTACAACTGTGCACGTTGTTGGCCACTCGCACAACTGTTCACGTCCACAGATGGGACACGTCCAACTGTGCACGACGATATTTAGACGTGCTCAGATGGTGCCCAACTAACGTTTCACGTGCACAGATGGAACATTCCCAACTGTGCACGATTAAGACTGGCCCAGCTGACAGCCTGCTAGGAGCAGATATCTTTTCGTTCATCATTCTGTAAGGATTAAGGAAAGGACCAGAAGATAAGACAATAGCCAAGCATAGGATATTTGGTTGGATCCTAACCGGCCAAATTCCCACTCCAGATTACAGTTTGGCTCCAATAGCAACCTCTCATTATTGTTGACTTACAACAAGTCTATTCTCAGGATGTTGCCACTGTGCTTACAGCACGGCAAGCGACAATTTTATGTAGTGCACCAGTATTAGTGCCGTCAGTTTTGTCGTCGTTGTACGACGACGCGGGCGGAATTTTCGGGATTCCACATTTAATCTCACGCCTGTGAGATTATAGTATAGTGGTATGACGTATTTTTTCTGGTATTATTATTGGTCAGTGGAAATCAGGTGATTCCCTTATTACCTACTCTGTCTTCGGTTACGGTATAACACACAAACACACACAAACTATAGTCTAACACAGGCCTGTACAGAGAGCGACCACCACCCTAAGCCTCTGAAGCTGAGCAGAGGGAAATGGTGTTGGAACTCAAACATGTGGCCTTTTAGTGGATTTCCCCTCTCTGTTTAGGCCTGGCCTAACGCAATGTCTTGCAATAGTAGTGGTCAGTACTCAGTAGACAACGGGTCTCGACACAGTTTCATCGCCATCGTGTCTCATCTCTCAGTTGCAGTGCAATAAGCTTAGTTCTTTTCAGAGCTATCCGAAACCCGGATGATATCCTAGTATAAGGCTTATTTAGCAGCCTGCTGCACGCGAAGCAAGTGCTGACCAGATCGTTTAGAATTATAAAGAACAGGTATAGGAGAGGTACATACATATATCAAAGAAGAAATTACAACTCATAGTTTTCTCATTGAAAAGACAAAGCATGAGGGACTCCTTTCTGGACTTGGAAAATAGTCAGATTTTCTGTGTAGACCCAATAAAATTCTTAGATATCTATCTGGATACAAAACTTCTATGAGAAATTCCGATAATTTACATAGCAAACAGAACGAGCCTAAAGACAGTGAACGTTGTACAAAATGATGCGGAGGTAAACGATCTGAGATTTTTGGCCGCTAGAAATTTTGTTGTCAGGAACTTCTCTTGAAAAGAAAGCAGACTAATCTCTAAATTGAAACTTTTAGTGGAATATTGTGATAGGTCAGCCTTTTAGATTAAAATTAAGGTCTCGTATATGTTAAATTTTATCAGATAGCGAAATTATATCTACACGCAAAAAAGGAAGATTGTCTTATTAAACTGGTCTGGGCTACGGCGCTGACGATGATAAAAGCAATCCAAAGCCCAACCATGAAAACGGGAGGATGGAAGATTATCACTATGGGTTGGAGAGGATAAATATGAAGATCCTCTCAAAAAGCAAAGTTACACCCGTTGACAGAGCTCCTGACTTATCTTCGGAAAAGGTGGAGGAGACAACTGAAAGTTAAAATGGACACTAAACGTCCCCCTTTTAGTCTGAATTTTATCCAGAAAAACCTTCACCACGCTAAAGGAACATCTGCTATCTTCAGCAGACGCTAGACAGCGGAACAATTGGCTTTTGCCTTAACACAAGAACCTAGGGCTTACAAGGCGAAAGTTATAGGATTACGTAACAATATCGGATCAGTCATTTATGATAGTTCCGTAGAAACACTTAGGGCAGTACCTTATGTCAGAGGCGATATTAAATTTATTGTATAACCAAGGGTCTTTTCTCGAGATTTGGTGGCAATAAATATTGAGCATTATTTAGGGGACAGATGTCCCACCTATGGCGATTTGCTCAGCGGACCCGCCATTTTACTCCCTTTGACTCCCAGGACCCACCATATGAAGAATGGGGAAATCTGGTGGACTACTGCTGTGTTAAAGGATGGCCATGGCTCATCGGATTTAACTATATTGAATATTGATTCAAGTTTACTGAATCGAGGTGATACACCTACCTTCGTAACATCAAGATGTCGCGAGGTAATTGATTTGGCCTTATGTTCGATGAGAATTGGCGAAGTGTTCAAGGGATAGCATGTATCGTCGGATACGTCCCTATCGGATTATAGACATATATGCTTCTCCTTGACAGCCGATAGATCTGAAGTTCAAAGGTATAGGAACCCTAAAGTAACGGACAGGGATACTTATAGGGAGGATCTCAACAGTTTGCTGGGTGCTATTCAAGACATTCATTGGCTGTCGACATCCTACAAAAAGTTATGAATAAGGCGTATGAGGACAATTGTCCTCTTCGTATTAAGAAAACAGATAGGCATGCACCCTGAAGGAACCCTTGACTGGAGGACCTGAAAAAGCACACTTCTCACCTTTTTAACAGTGCTAAAAAGAATGGAAATTAGGACTCGTACAGGGCAACCTTAAAAAGATATAATGATGAGATACAAAATGTCGTAAGGGACTCATGGAGGGGGTATTGTCAGGGAGCGAGAATATACAGGAAAGTGCTAGACTTCACAGAACCTTGAGGGGTAACTCAGGATGTCCACTGAAGGCATTAATTTTTCCTTCAGGTGAAATGGCTGAGACAACTAATAAAATCCTTGAGCACCTAACGAAGGTGCACTTCCCCGGCTTGTAGTTGGATTACACGAATGAGGGGCGACCCACGAGTCATACCTGCCAGTCGTATTGTCACTCATTCAAAAATTAGATGGGTAGTTAAACAATTTAAAGCTGCATGAATTCAAGAAGGAGTTCAGTCCTTGGTGGGTCCAATATGCAGAATCTTTCAGGCTTGCTTAGCAATAAGATACACCCCGGTAGCATGGAGGAAAGTTAAGGAAATCTTCATTCCAAAGCCGGAAAAGGAAACCCACTATTAGGAAAAATCCTTTAGACCGATCAGCTTGGCCTAGGTCATGCTGTTAACACTAGAAAAATTACTGGACGTTTACTTGAAAAAGGACATCCTACCGGAAAAACCTCTCCATAGGAATCAATTTATCTCTCAAAAAGGCAGCTATACCGTAGACGCTCTCTATGCGTTTACCTTCCGCATTAATAATACATTCCGGAAAGGTAAAGTAGATGCAGCGTTTTTAGGCATAGATAGAGCATTTAGTAACATCCCGATTGGATCCATATACGGTTTTGCTGAATCACACCGAGTTAGCGACATCACGCCACGAATGACCACCGCGGAATCAGGCTATCACGTAGGAGCAATCGTAACGCAACATAGCGGCTGAACGCCCATTCATGCTATTTCAATATAGCCACGCATGTCGCGAGTATTTAACACTAAAATATTAGTATTTAGAGTACTTGAAAGTATCAAGTAACGCGTGCGCCTCGAGCGAAAAAAACAAACTCGATTGTTACAAAACTAATTTCATCATATAAACGATGAATTTTTACAAGAACAAGATTTTTTAAAAGTATCAGGCTCATCTAATATCTGAATATAGGTACAAAAAGATCCTTATGATAATTGGCGTATAATTCACTTTCGTAGAACACGCTTTAATTAATAACATTTGTAGACAATAAATTTCTTTGCGAAAAACATGATAAACTTTTAAGAAATGCAGTGTTTCCGTGAAAGAATGCGTTAAAAAACATTTTGATTAATAAAAAATACACTAAAAAAGTGCAAGCAGCGAAAATCGAACACGTAACCTTTCGACTATGAAGCCGAAGCGCTACTACCTGAGCTACTGGTCGATTTAAAGTTTGTTTTTTCAAACTCTATATGGCTCGTGGCGGATATTTCAGAGTCGATTTTCTCAAAAATGGCGAAAAATTACATATTACTGCTTTGGGAACTTAATACTCAGATAATGAGCTTTCGTTACAAGAATTATGAACCAAAACTAAAATTGACAATTTCCGGTCTCCCTTTGTTAGCGAATTTCTCCACCGCAATTAGATTCTACTCCATACCATTGTCGTAAGTCTTCTCTGAATAATTTATTTACCTTTTCGATCAAACTCCCTACTTGTTTTTCTTCCATTATACTTTATCTATCTCGGTCTTCTGCCAAGAGGATCTAGAATCCTAGTTACCTCTCGGTCCTGTGCCAAGAAGTTCTGGGATCTTAATTTTTCCGCATTCGCGATACCACTCGGTCCTCTGCCAAGAGAATTTGGGATCCTTAATTTTTCACTACCACTCGGTCCTTTGTCAAGAGTATTCGGGATCCTAAATTACCCAAATTTCACGACCATCAGGACTGATTTTTTCATGTTTTTCTCTGTTAAATTTTTTTAATCAAACTTTCAGAAAAACGAAAAAAAAGTTTTTAAAAATTCTAACACGAAGTGCAGAACTAGTGCAACCAGTGGAATAAAGCTACAACCCTGAAAATGCGAATATTACAAAAAAAATATATATTTTAATGTAGAAATACACATGAATATTTATTGATAAAAAGACTTACCTTTAAATAATTGTTGTTTGCAAGCGTATGGTAGATATACCATAAACGCGTCGTAACATAATATGCTATAATAACATCAACAGTATAGTGACCATGGGCAACTAACACCATAATAACTCCTGTAAACGCCATCAGTCCAGTGAACCAATGTAATGGCAGGCACCTTTTTGGGGAATCTAAAACAAATATATATAAAATATAAAATACAAATAAAATAAAAATATAAAACAAATATATATATATATATATATATATATATATATATAATTAAAAAATA
>CAKNWW010243803.1:0-16693 GCA_932074435.1 Andricus kollari | reverse complement strand
TGAGGTCCGCTACGTCACACGACCCCCCGTCGCACCAACTCCACCAATTGCCGTCGAATCCACGAGGAGGAGAAAGCGAGTGAAGGAACGAGCCGAGAACATGCTGAGAATCGTTCTCTTTCCGTTGGTGTTCACGAGGTGACCAGTCTCGTATAAAATAGTTTCCGTTTTTGATACTTTCGAAGACCGCCATTTTTGTTCTTTTTGCGGATTTTGACGTCGTTTTTGCAGTTTTGTTGCGGCAATTTTGAGCTTTTAGGGGTTTAAGCTTCCTTTGGGAAAATTTGAATGGCACGTGGTCGAGCTGCGGTTTAACGAATAGCCCTACTCATAGATTCTAATAAGTTTACTGATTCTTTTTGTGATTATGCTTTTAATTGATTTTGATGATCTCTGTTTTCTCTATTTTATTGACTTTTGTATGGTTATGTTCTTTGAGCGGTTCCCCTTTTAAGGGTACCTTTCTGTATATTGTATTCAGACCATATCCGTGCCATTATGATCCTACCGTAACTTTTGAGTATCCCTTGTGACTACCCTTTTGATTAATTATGACTACACCCGATAATTGTGACCCTAATTTGGATTTTTATTTAATCTGACTCTTTAACTATGACCACACCCATTAATTATGTGCCTATCCTGAATTGTGACTATCCTTTTGATTACCCCTTTTTAGCTAACCCTTTTTGTAATTGCAACTAAACCCGATAATCATGACCCCAATTTACATTTTGACTACCCTTTTGATTACCACCTTTTGGCCAACCCTTTTCATTGATTGCGACTACACCCGATAATTATGACCCAAGTCCAATTGTCACAACACTTTTGATTATACCTTTTGGCTGCCCTTTCCCTTCACTAATTACGACTACCCCGATGATGGTGACCCGCATTTATTGGGTCTATAAGTTAATTCGTGCGGTTTTTCTCAAACTTATAATGTTATCTAATAATAATTGTTATACCATAGTATTATTCGAAGTATTGCCCATCTGAATCTATGACTTTTGACCATCTTTCTGGCAATTTGTGGATTCCATCCCAAAAGAACTGCGCCGGCTTGGCGGCCAAAAATGAATCAAGCCAATTGTTAGCAACATGGGGCCGAGCGTTGTCATGATGGAAAATTATTGCCTCGTGTCTGGTCGCATATTCTGGGCGTTTTTCGGCTATTGCTCTCTTCCAACGGATTAATTGTGTTCGGTAGCGTTCTCCATTGATGGTTTCACCCGGTTTTAGCAGCTCATAATAAAGCATACCCTTCTGATCCCACCAAATACAGGGCATTACCTTCGCACCATGGATATATCACTTTGCCGTTGATTTGGCTAGCTGGCCGGGTTGCACATATGATTTTTTCACTTTCGGACATGCAAAACCGCCTTTCAACGTATCTCGGCTTGAGTTCATGTGGAAACCAATTTCCTTGCTTTTCAATGTATCCGTCTGCTTCTAAACGTTTTGAAATGGCTGCTTGTGTGACTTCCAAAGATTCTGCGAGATCTTCTTGTGTTTGGCAATAATCTTCATCGAATAATGCTTCCAGTTCTTCATCTTCAAACTTTTTTGCTGCCCAGGACGTTCTTCGTCTTCCAAGCTAAAATCACCACTTTTAAATCGAGCAAACCACTTTTGGCACGTTCGCTCAGCTAGAGCATGTTCACCAAAATACGATGACTTTCGGCAGCAGTTTTCTTCATATGAAAATAATGAAGGAGAACTCCCCGCAAAAACACTTTTTCAGGCACAAAGTTCGACATATTTAAGTGAAAAAAAGTTATAGCTGTTTACGCTTCAAATGAATGACATATACTGAAAAAGATGTGCAACGACAGCAGCTTTCCAACGCATGTCGGATGTTTGAAATTTGATTACCCTTTTTTATTACCCCCTTTGTTTTTTGAATTGTGATGACCCCGTCAACTATGACTAAGTCCATCATTCCGATCCCCCTTTTTGATAACATTTTGTAACCTCAGATTAATTTATATACGTCTAGAATGTAGAATTGGAATTTAAGATAGATAAATTTAGTTTTAGAAGAAAAATGTCGTGGAGTATCCCAACGGAGCAGCCTAATCTCCAATAGATTATTCAGGTTAAGTTATAGATTTTAGCTAGTGTTAATTTGTGAACATTGAGAATTCTTTATGAAGGAGATAATGCGATCTATTTTAGAATTGTCTTGTTATTTAATCGAGTAATTAGGCAAATGCTACCAGGAAGATTAATGTTTACTGAAATAATTCGGAATGAGTAAATCAATTGGTAATTATTATATTGAATTTTAAGAGTTATTATTTGTTGAGTTGAAGAATCTTTTCATTTACTATGGATAATCCCCTCTACAATTATACAGATTTCCGGGGCTGAGTTAGCGAAATTAACCGGTATACTGCGCCTTACTTTTGCTTAGATTTGGATTTGAAATGTATTTACAGTTGATTTTGGGTATTCTGCGTGTATGGAGTTTTAGCGATTTTGTCGATATTGAATTTTGAAGATTTTGTCGATATTGACATTTGTATATTTTGCGAATATTATGTTTTAAGGTTATGTTTTTTTTAGTGGCTAGGGAATACCTGGCGCTCGATTTGCGGAATTACCTCTTTTGCGAGTAGTAAGTTCCCGTTTTCATACAGGTGAAAGAAGTCTGTTGTAACTGTACACCTTGTATTCGTATAAGAAGTGCTGACATCTGTATTCCTACTAGCTAAGTCCCAAGTACCGTTTTGTAACCTTACTATCTTGTGTCGAAACACGTTTCACGCCCCTAGTCCAGAAACATGGAAACGTTATGGACCGTCAAAGCGAACAAAGGAGGGATTAAAGTGTTTTGCCGAAATGGAGAAAAGTTGTGACTATAAACCGTCACCGCTCGAGCTGTGTGCAGCAGCTATGATTTTTGCATCCCCACCAGAGTTACGCCCTGGACCCCGCGCCACCACTATAAGTCTCCACCGTGGGCCGCTAAAATCTAAATTCCTTGAAAAGCCCATAACAGACGTTTGTTGCATAAAGTATCATATGCACCACGGGAAGTTCGTTTTTATATACCTTGCGTGTTTATAAAACTTATCTCCGGCTCACCGACGACAATGTATTACTACTTAACTTTGTCACTATATCCCCTAGCGGACCCGGTGAACGGAACGGATACGTCAGCGCGTATCCGTATAGTATCCACATAGTAACCTTTAAGCAACTTGCAAAAAACTCATTAAAAACAGCAAGATGTCACAGAGTAATTGTAATGGCCATTTCAGTGCGTTAACAATTTTAAAAAGTACAACACCTCTAAATAGTGTCTGTTGAAGGCAGCTTCAAGCGCATCGATAATCGCTAAAGTAAAATATGCTACTTACTTACGCTACAATGCGCTTGAAGTCTTCTTCATCAGACGTTAATGACAGGTATTGTATTTTTTTTTATTTGGAAAGATGCAACAAAAACTATTTCAGTGAATCATAATTGCAACAATTTAAATGTTCATGTTTCTATTTTTATTAAGTTTTTTTGCCAGTTGCGGAATGGATACTATGCGGATACTATAAGAATACGCTGTAGTTCCGTTTACCTGGTCGCCAGGGTCCGTCCCCCTAGATCGCTGTTGCCTGCCAATAAAATAGGTAAAGCGTTTCATGTTACGGTTGTATAACGGAGAATAGACTATATTTTCAGATACATGTGTTAAAAATCCTTTTTCGTTGTTGCTATATGTGCCATCGCAAGAGAGTTCCACCATTAAATTATTTATCTCACTTTGGTGTTTAAATTTTGAATGTAAAACGATCAAACATTTAGCGGTCTTGATATAACAGTTTAGGTCCGTTCCTCATGATTTAGACCCATTTAAGTTAAATACGCTGGTCTTGGCATATCTGCTAAAGATTGATTTGGATTTGAACTGATATTTGCATCCGGTAAATAATTGTACCAAGGGAGGCTCATAGAGTTCCATATATCTTAAGGATCAATAACACATGCCCACAAAAAAGTGGGTTGTGCGAGAGATCAGAGTATGGTATCTATACGTATTTTGGGGCGCTGGACACGAATCTGACATCAATTTTTTCCCAGCACGTCAGAATTTTCCCCTACACACGGAAAATTCCCTAAAAATCAACCTGTTTGGGTATTAAATTTACTAGGGGGAGAATTTCGGCCTCCCTAAAAATCTCACCCTGATTATGGCTTATTCCACAAAAGGTAATGGAAAAGCGCGCCAGCCACTAGCAATAACAAATTAAATTTATCAATGAGATCCTGCTAATGACACATTTTATTCGAATACACAAGCAAACCTAATCAATCGCTAATTGTTTAATTTTTCTTTTGACGAACTAGCTCAGAGGAAAGGATAACAGGGGGGGGGGGGGGATTCGCCCAACCACACATGAATCAGAGGCCAAAATTTCGAAAGATATAAACAATAATAAAGCTTTATTGGTATCTCACAAGGGAATCATATGAATTACAAAACGCGCAAAATCATATTATGGAAAACATTGGTAACAAACAAATTCTAAAGTACAAAGAATGGACCGCGGAATCAAGAAAAAACTATAATTCTTCAATCTTACCACTTTAATATCCGTGGTCGAACCTCAAAATCACAATCAAAATTTCGACCACATGTCCCTAGTTTTTAATTCTGTTACCATTTCAAATTTCTGAAATGCCGCCCAAGTGATTTGCCGAAATTATATCAAACTCATACCTTGAGATTGTTGCTTGAGGGCGATCCGTTACAACCATTGTTTCCTATTGGATAAGCCGATATAATTGTCAAAATTCGGCGACGATAAAATAATCTAAGAGTCCTCATACTCTAAAAGTCGAAGAACGAGAGTCACGGTTTTACACTAGACGCAAAAAATTACCTAGAAAATCTGCCTTCTTACACATGGAATACTCTTCATATGGAATTCATCTGTAAAGCCGCTAGAAAATCATATCTTGATGTATTTTGAGGAGCTGAATGCGAATCTGACCTCGGTGTTTCGTCAGCAGGTCAGGCTTTTCACCTAGATACGATAAATTTCCTATGATCGCAATTCTCGCGGGTATAACGTCACCCTTATTATATTGAAAATCATACATACATATAATGTAGCCAGGCCTTAGTAGGAGTCAGTAAAATCTGAGTTATCACTAAAAGCACATGTGACCTGCGTTTTTATACATTACCTAGATTTCCGTACTATACTAAGAATTCTATTACATTGCTTTTTTAGTCTTGCGCACACGTTTATCACTGTAAGATCTATGGAGTGGTTTTCTTCTTCTTTTTTTTTCTCTTACAATCTCTTTTTAACGAAGCTGATTTTCCAAGGAATTTTCTAGCGAATTTCCCGCGTCTAGGAGAAAACTCCGATGTGCTGGAAGGAAACAAGACTCAGATTCATATTCTGCGGACCATAATACATAAAAATATCATGTCTGGTCTTTTTCCAGATGATTTCAAGAACAAGGGCGATTTAATACCCGACAAAGCTGATTTTCTAGGGGATTCTCCGCGTCTAGAGGAAAATCCCGATGTGTTGGGTGAAAACTAGTCTCAGATTCGTATTCTGCGCATTAGGAATACATAAATATATTATGCCTGATCTTTTTTCAGATGATTTCAGAAACAAGGGCAATTTAATACCCGACAAAGCTAATTTTCCTGAGAATTTTCCGGTTCTAGGGGAAAACGCCGGTGTGCTGGGGGGAAACTAGTCTCAGATTCGTATTCTGCGCACCAAGATACATGAAAATATCATGTCTGATCTTTTTCCAGATGATATCAAGAACAAGGGCAATTTAATACCCAGAAAAGCTGTCTTACTAAGGAATTTTCCGCATCTAGGGAAAAACGCTGACGTGCTGGGGAAAAAAGGATGTGAGATTCGTGCTCAGCGCCCAAAAATGCGTATAGATACCGTACTCTGACCTATTGCATAACGAACTTTTTTTGTGGGCCTGTGTAATCGTCAAGCCCCATAGATTAAGTACACTGTAAGATATTGATATCTATATTTATTTCTATATTATATCTATATTTACAGGATGACATCTCAAAAAGCAACTCAGCAGCGAATGAACTTGGTTTGGCGAACGTTGGTGGAGTATTCGTTGTATTGATGGGGGGCATGGGAGTTGCTTGTGTAATAGCTGTGTGTGAATTTGTATGGAAAAGTCGCAAGGTAGCCGTAGAAGAAAAAGTGAGTTCTCCTTAATAATTTACATCATTTCTACCTAAGTGAAATAATAATCGAAAGACCTAGGTTCAAATCTCAGCGCAGTCGTAAGCGTGAGTTTTTTCAAACATTTGCACGATTTATTTTCAAACAATTTTCATATAACACACTCGCAGAATATTTATTCATTCATTTATTCGTTTGTTCATTAATTAATTCATTCATTCATTTATTTATTTGTTTCTTTGAAGGGGTTATAACACCCTAAAACTCCTTCTCGAGATGCCAACTCTCTGTTCCGTTCCGGAAAAAGTGCGGTTTAGCATGTGGCTCGAATCCCATGCAACTTCAACGAATTCAATATCTTTAACATCAATCTGGAGTGCAGGAAGAGTACTTAATGTTTCAATAGACGTGAAGAAAGTTGGCTTGATGATAATTGCTTCAGGTTTGGTTTGATTTAGTTTAAACTTTTTATTTTTGCCCACTGTACTAATAATGAAATGTCCCCCCAGATGATGGTATTTGAAGTATTTTAATTACACGCCTAAGTCCGATGTTCGTCATAAATTATATAGGAGAGGTGCAAGTGTAGAGCCCTGTATAACTCCACTCTGGACGTTCGCCCAGTCCGACCGTTCGCCTTTGCATACTTTAAGAGATCGATTATTTAGGTATGATTCAAACCACACAATTGCTGAACAGGATAAACTAAACGTCCTCGGTTTGTGTAAAAGAAGTTTTAGAAGTACTGAATCAAATGCTTTGAAAAGAATCAAATAAAACCACTGTAGTGATCCCCTTTATATCGATCACGATTTTGCAATCACTAGTAACCTTTAAGGAAGCCGTTACTGTGCTGTGTTTCGCCCGAAAGCCCGATTGCAAACGATAGATCAGCTCACTTGTATCAATATGTTTCTTAAGCTGCATATGGACTATTTTTCTAATGGTTTTCTTATTGAACATAAAATTAAAATCGGCATAGAATCTTACGGGGATACGGGATCAGCAACCAATGGAACTGGGCGAATAATCGCTTTTTTTTAATATCCGGAAATCCCTACTCGGAGGGCCTAAGTTTTTGTGCCGGGAAAAAATCAATCAGCATTGTTAAACGTTGAGATTAGAGAACTGACATTAGCTTAGGTAGAATGTGGTATAATTTGTTCAACAAATGCCAAATATTTTCGTTTTTATTTCTGTTTTTCAAAGCGTTAAAATTGTATTTATTAGACGAATCTTTACTTTAAGTTCGCATACGGATCCTTAGTTTACGAAACTCGACATGAATTCGTTGTTAATTTCAGTCGTAATCCAGTGAACAGATTTTTTATACTTATGGGAAAAATGTAATACTGCAAAAATTTCAAGCGTTGAAATTCAGTTGAAACATAGAAGATTTATTTTGCTATTGCTACCATCTAGGCGACTCATAGTCGAAAGTCATTAGGTGCTTGCAAAATGTTATTTTATCCAGTTTAGAAAGATTTTGTGTTTGATTTTGCATCTGATTCAATTTTTTATCGAAAATGTATTTGTAATCGATATTAGTTACGTCATGATAGGAAAGAAATGCAATGCAGCGTTGAGCGTAGGAACCTACCTTTCCTAGATTTTCCACTATCTTTGAGTCAATGAGAGTACTTGATCGGTCTGGCGGAGGGGTAGTATTATGCGGATCGAAGGATATATCTGAATCTTACACAATAGATGTTAAGTTTTTAGTGTAATTACTGGTAGCCTTTAAGTTAGTGTTATAGTCCCCTGTAATAATTATATTGGTAAAGTTAGGACAGAAGTAAACATTTCAGATTCGAGTTTGGTTTCATAAGAGGCATTTGGAGGCTTATAAATGAAACTCACTAGCACACTATGTGTATCATTAGGACTGGAGACTGCAATGAACATAAATTCACGTACTGACATCAATCATGGAGAAGTTACGAAATATATATCGTAGTTGGTCGTTCCCCGAGGATGATCAAGGCCCCTCTGGTGCCACTTCTGAGGGTGTCAGCATGCAAGCCGTTAATGGTAGTGAGGTGCGAAATGGACATCGGCAAGAGGTGAAAATCCGCAGAACATCAGAAGCGCCTGCTGAGGATGTTTCGATTGGGATGCGCTGCCAATTCGAAGACGAGATGGGAGCGACGACAACTTCTGTCCAGGGGATGGCCTTCCATCAAAGATTTGTGGCGAATTTCCCCGAAAAAAGAAACAGTCACTGAAGACAAGCTTGAACAAGGAAGGCGTCAAATAATGGACGAGGAGCTTCTCTCTAGAAGATATAATAAGTGTAAGTTGAAATAAGTAACATCGAGAAACAGGTGCAATAACAACTAGCATCATCGCAGACCACAGTTGTGGTTGAAGAGGAGGTTCATATACCCCTGATATGAACCATTATGACGAGCGGGAGCCAGATCTGAGGGATTCAGAGGTCCTTATAATCGACAGTCGTTACGCCTGCAGCCGTTGGAGCTTGCCTCTGCTCCTGTTTATCTCATTGAATAGCTCGATGAGGAAAGCCTGCGTCTCATGGCGTGCTTCAGTGATGCCATCCTAGGGTTCGCAGATCAAGAACCATCTATGAAAAACGGTCTGCCGAAATTTATAGTCAACAAAGTCCTTCGCCGGCTAGTTGGCAGCTCGAACTTCAAGATACTACTTCTGCTCTTGCAGCAACATATGAGTTTGCTGCCGGTGCAGATTCTTGCATATTGCGCTGCGGTCGCGTGTGCCATAATGATGAGCATACAAAATAAGAGTCCGGGCGGCTAACAGCTATGCCCCAAGAAAGATATCAAACCCTTCATGGAAGTTTCGACTTCACGGCGAGGTTAGTAAAATAAGAGCAAAACTGGGACAGTTGTGCCAATTTCAAAAGGGCGATCGGTCTCAGTGACTGACTCGCCATATGAATGGGATCCTTCGCCCACATAACATCAGTTCCAGAACATCTACGAACCTGGACGAAGTGATTTACCATCTTAAATAGAGACTCATTGTCCTGTCAGCTCGATTACGATGATTTAATAGAGCTACCGTGAGAACGAATGACAATAGGACTTTCTTGGCAGACGAAAAACGTTTCTATCGCGGTATTGCAGATGGCCAAAAAAAGAATCAAAATTATTGTGAAACACCTAGGGCCGAGGAAATGCTTAGATATTTGTCGACCATGTGGGGTACTTAATGGTCAAGTCAACTAGACACGATGTGGCTCCGTATAGAAAAGGACATAGTTGCTCGGTTTTCTGGATTGAATAATCTATCCATCTCAGCATCATACGTTACTTGTATCCTAAAGAGGGCTAATAACTGAAAAGCGCCTGGTGTGGATGCGATGCACAACTTCTGGTACAGATACCTGGGAGCTCTGCACCCCGCCTTTGTTGGAGCGCTTCAAAACATCTTGCAGCACCCAGAACACTTTACGTCTTTTATGACGGAGGGCGTAACGTGTATGACACCCAAAAAGGTAGATGCTGGTATTCTTAGTGATTACTGACTAATCACTTGCCTCTCGACCATTTATAAGTGTCTCACGGCTATCATGTAAGTGTAAGTTACCAACGCAATTTGCACATGGCCCACATTGACTACCAACAGGCGTTTTTTCTCAATTCTTCACGATTATTTCCTTGAGGGCGCCCGGTCCTTGCCCATTAAACGAGGAATCTTCCAAATTGATTTATTCAGCGCAATACGGCTTAGTTTAATGTTGAACACTTTCATTTGTACACTCAACAGCAATTCCTATGGGTTCGCAATTGAGGCGGGCGTAGCTGAGCTCAACTCACTCACCTCCAGTAAATGTACGACATAAAGGTTTATGCAAGCTCAGAGTAGAAACTTAACAGCCTACTTACCATCTTGCTGCCGCTCTCCTATGACATCAAGATTACTCTGCTCTTGGACAAATGTAGAAAGCTGCATTTGTCCCGTGGAGAACTAAAAACACAGCTATTTCTGGCGTTCGGCTTCAGTGCGAAGAACATGACAAGGGCAATCAAAACCTAAGCTAGTTCTCTCTTAACATACTCCTTTGTTTTGGTCTTATGGTCCATGACTGACCTCGAGAGGCTCAACAGCATCATCCGCATAAAAATGTGTAAGCAGCGAAGGCTCCATGAGAGGACAGCTGTAGAGAGAATAGTTCTATCACGCAAGATTTCGGGCAGATGGATCATGGATGTTTGTCAATTGTGTGACCTTCATGTTACGCAATTGCACGAATATTTCCAAAACAGGGCTAACATCTCACTCTACGACTACATATGTATAGTTGACCTGTATACCCCGTCAAAACTTGCAGCTGTTTATTTCCAGAACATCGGACATCTCACGACTGTCAGCTAACTACTCAATGGCGGGATAAACAGCTGCACAGAGAACACCCCCAAACATTAGATCTTCCTTGCGTGGAAAGTGATGGTTCAAACCTCTGGGTAAGGCTTGGAGAACTCATTCCGAAGACGGAACGATTCGTCATTGCCATCCTGGATAAGGTACTCAAAACGAAGAATGACCAAAACACAAATCCTCAGTATGGCGGAAGTGATTGACAGATGCCGCCTTTGTGGAGATCCCAATGAGAACATCGACCACATAATTGATGGTTGTACGATGCTTGCCTCACAAGAATACACGCGCAGACATAATGATGTTGCTGGAATGATTCACCAACAAATTGCCCTAAGCACTGGCTTACTAGAGAGATTTGGTTCTTGCTGCGAATATAGCCCAGCTAAAGTACTAGAGAACGAATACCTTCTCCTTTACTGGGACAGCTGTCCTCTGGTTAGGTAAACTTACTCAACAAGTGAGAATAATAGACATAAGCGGTACCTTGAACAATGAAATTAGGCACCGATATACTGAGAAGATCCAGAAATATTTGGAACTGAAGCAGGAGATCCTAACCGTGTAGAGGGTAACGAAGGTCACCATCCACACGGTCATAATCTCCACTAGGAATGTTCGTGCGAGGAGCGTACAAATCTTGAAAAAATTGGAAGCTCGAAACTGGCTACATCTGCTTCAGAAGGCAGTATTGCTGAACAAGTGCCGCATCGTCCGGAGTTTCCTGGGCGTGAACAATAACAGCGGCTTAAATCGTATTCTATGGCTGATAATTACATTTTTAATTTTTGAAATTTCTTTTTTTTTTGTATATGCGTATGTCCGTGTAAGGCTGTGAAGTCGTATATGTCTCTCGTTGTCCGATATATTAATTAATATTTAAAATCGTTGGTCTCAGTCATTGGCATTGGAACCAACGTCTGTAAGAAAGATAGATCCCTATAAATAAACTCTCCAGGATGAATATTGGATCCCTATAAATGGGCTCTACAGTATGAATGTTGGATCTCTATAAATGAGCTCTCAAGTATGAATGTTGGAACCTTATAAACGGGCTTTCCAGGATGAATGTTGGTTTCTTATATGGTTCTCCAGTGTGATTGTCGGATCCCTACATACGGAATCTTTTGAATTATGACGAATGCGCAAGTAGAATATAGAGTTCCGAAACAAGGACTAACATCAACGAATATACTAAGCTCTTTCCGCATTTCGCGACCTTCTTTAGTAGCGAAGTACCAGTTCATGAGTACATGTGGGTGGAAGATTGGCCAACATAATAACAGTAGCTTTAATTCTAACTTCTCGACTATTTGCTACTTTTTACAGGGTATTTGCACACAAGCGAGCTTCCAGGGCTTCCGTTTCCTCTTACCATCTTTCAGTTTTATAGTTTTCTCGACTTTTCAGTTTACATCTCTAATTAAATGTTGTATTAAAAAACTCTTAGCTTTGTCCAACTTCCGACACCTTACTTGTTTTCTCTCAGTTCTTCCAATTCCTTCATCCATCTCACTCTTCTGTAAAAACTATTAAAAACTGAGTCCAAGATCCCACTTCATAACCGCACACTCTATATAATTTCGCCAGTCTGTTTATCCAGTATCGGCATATTCTCACTCCCTCTTCCATTATGAATTGCCCCATCATACTCCACTTATTCTCCTTTTTGAGCTTTTTCAGGTATTCTGTTTCCCCTAGCTACATAACAATCTTATTGTATAATTGTAGTATTTTGATTCCATAATTTTCCTCCATCTTTCCTATCCCTGCTTCACTACCATCTGCCCTCTCCCCTTTTCACCTTCTCTTCAAACAACTAAGCTCTCTTATAACCAGACTAACACACCCAAAGTTGTCCCATTATTGTAGTCACACACTAAATCATTTTCCTCATTTGCAGTTCATTGCCGTTCCATGCTTTAAACCAGATCCCTAAGTAACACAACTCCATTAGTACGGCGGTTAATGGACGATATTGTGACAAACCTTGCATTTTATTCTAGAGCATTTGTATTATATATCTCCAGCTCAATTTTAAGAAGTGGAAACAATTTTGCAACCTCTGGAGAACAGCGGTTTAGCGGGTTGTCTACTTAACAGTGGTAGATCTCAAAAACTTAACAAATCGTCCGTTCCGGTGACTTCTATGGGCCGGGATAAGTCCCCCATTTGACATTTATTAGTTTAAGGCATATGTCGACCATGGCGATGAGATGTGGAAGTGGGTTACCTACCTTTCAGAGGCACACACAGAAGATACGGGAATCACAGTGTTTCTATCAACTCTTCTTGCACAACTGATATATCTGCGGCATTTTTTGGTGAAACTACCTCCTATTAAACCAACACCTGATCATCGATGAAGAAATATTCGAGCATTTACATCTTGCCGTCTACTGGGTGCCTTATGGTCTTCCCTATGCGAAGGCCAACACAAGGGCCTGCATACTGGCGACAGGAATCAACGTGGTCCCGCTGCTAGAGGTAAGCTCGAGAGAGCTGATCGTGGTAGTTGCAGATCGTAAAGGGATAGGAAAGCTAGTCATGGGATCGGTCTACTTCCCATTTGACAGCGATACCATCAAATTTACTCATGAAATAAATTGTCACCCCACAAGATTCCGAAGGGCTGGGGAGACACACTGCTGGAACGGCAAACTCAAAGAGCTTAGCAGGAAAACCAGAAAGAGGTTTAGACGTGCAAGTACTGGCAAAACGGATAATATATGGACCTTATTCACTACAGAGAGGGATGAATACAGTGGTGCAATACGTAAGGGGAAGCAAGAAAGCTGGACCAACTTTTGCACAAACATCGAGAAACGAGTAGAGGCAGCTAGACTGGACAAGCTGCTCTCTCGAAACCCGAATGCTATTCTTGGCACCCTACAATTTCCGAACGGGAATCGAGGAGATCTTGGCTCACCTGATCAAGGCACATTTTCCGGGCTTCGGAAGGTCTGAAGAAAAGGGGGCGACAGCTCAGCGGCAACCAAAGTCGCCTGTGGCCCATCTGGGTCCGAAACGGAGGATAGCCAACGAGATTGTTACTCACTTCAGGGTCAGGTGGGCCCTGAAGTATTTCAGTCCTTACAAGTCTCCTGATCCGGATGGCATATATCCGGTCTTCTTGCAGAGGGCTGGAAATATCATCATCGGGCCACTTGTGAGACCTACTAGGGCTATTATGACGCTGGGATATGTTCCAGCGGTATGGAGAGACACGAAAGTAGTACTTATTCCGAAAGCAGGCAGGATCGATTATACTTCATTCAAGGATATTCGTCCCAGCAGCCTCACATATTTCCTACTAAAAAAAAGTAGAAGGGCTTGAGGATAGATATATCCGCGACAAGGTCTTATCAAGTAGGCCACTTCACAAGGAACAACACGCCTATAGGGCTGGTTACTCTACCGAGGCGGCCCTAAGCGGAGCAGTAAACCTAATCGATGGACAACTGGATGAGAAAGGTTTTGCGATTGGAACCTTCACGGATATCGAAAGAGCCTTCGACTACACCTCCAAAGAGGTGATCTGGGCGATCATGATTGCACAAGGTGTGCCTATTGCAGTCGTGGAATGTACCTGCCACATGTTGGCCGACAGGAAACTAAGAACGACGAGGGGCATATCACCTTATGTGGTATTGTTGACTTAGGAGGTCCACAGGGAGGCGCTATATTGACCCTGCTGTGGTGCTTGGTGGTGGATGAACTGCTTCATCTACTCACGATTCAGGGCTCCTACGTTATAGGGTACGCGGACGATATACTGGTAATATTCGGACAAATGCAGCAAGCACTGGGGATAGTGAATTCTTGGTGCAAGACGTCTGGATTATCGGTCAATCCGAGTAAGAAAGATGCGGTTGTATTCACCGGGCGGCATAAGTGGGGAACCACGAGTACACTGAAATTAATAGGATAACAACTGGAAATTAAAGAACGAGCTAAATATCTAGGAGTCATCCTAGATAAGAAGCTGTCATGGAACGAGCACCTGGAAAACAAGTGCAAAAAGCCAGTAGTAACTCTATGGATCTGTAGGAGAGCCATAGGAAAAAGCTGGGGCTTGAAGCCGGAGACATTTATGTGGATCTACACAGCGTTCCTGCGACCCAGGCTAACCTTTTCGGCGGTAGTCTGGTGGCGCAGGGTCGAACTGTTCACTGTAAAGTCGTGACTGGAAAGAATCAGGGGACTGATTCGAAGAGGTGTCACTAGTGCCTCGAAATCGACACGCACAATGGCATTGGGAGCACTAACAGGGTCGGAGCCCCTCCATCTCATCATCAACGTTGCGTGTGCGAAAGCGGTCTGAAGAATAAATATGGTACAAGGCGGAAGGATCTCGACGGCAGTGTGGATCCCAACCGACATCGCGAGTAGGCCGACCCTGAGCATGGTCAAAGACCAAAGACCCACTCGCTATCTCTTCGACAAGAAGTATCGTGTTAGCCTATCCACGAAGGAGGATGGGGTTAGCGGCGAATCACACCTGTCCACTATGGGGACGAATAGTTTACAGATGGCTCCAAAAACAAGGAGATGGGTTCCTACGCCACAGTCCCGCAATCTGAGATTATGACCATGCTCCAGTTTTGTATTTTCGTAAATTTATGACAATATTTTCTCTTTAGCTGTATACATAAATCAATCTGGAACTAAAATTGAATTATCTTTGACTTCCCGACTGAGAGTTAGTGAATAGACCTTTTCTAAATAGTTGTATGTCAAAGAGAAACAACTTTAAAGGTAAATTATGACAGTCTTGATGAAACAGAGGTGAGGTAGAGTGAAGTTTCATAAAAAAATGCTGCAGGTATACCAGTTGTGGAAGAAATTTTGGTAGAAACACTGTGATTCCGGTATTTTCTGTGTGTGCCCCTGAAAGGTAGGCAACCCGCCTCCAGAACTCATCGCTATGGCCGAAATATGCCTCAAAATACTAAATGTCAAGTGAGGGACCGATTCCGGCGCATAGAAGTCACTGAAACGGACGATTTGTTAAGTTTTTGAGAACTACCTCTGTTAGGTAGGCAACCCGCTATACCGCTGCTCTCCCGGGGTTGCAAACTTGTTTCCACTTCTTAAAAGTAAGCTGGGGTATGTACTACAAACGTGCCAAGTCTGAATGCTCTAGAATAAAATGCAAGGTAGGTTTGACTAACCGCCGTACTACATTACAAGTTCCGCCATTTTTCCGTTATTCTTCCATTGTTACTCTAATCAACCTTCTTTATTCCTGAAGTACATTATCTTGGTCTTACTTACATTCACCGTTAAGTCTTTTTCTCTCCGGGTTATGCTAGGAATAATTCGTCGGGATATCCTGCAGGGCGGCAATTTAAATATTCCAAGGATATCCTCACGATATCCGCGATGTCTGTCAAACGTTGATGGGATATTCATATGTCCCACTTGGGATATTGAATTTTTGTA
The DNA here is from genome assembly GCA_932074435.1 of Andricus kollari. NCBI lineage: Eukaryota > Metazoa > Arthropoda > Insecta > Hymenoptera > Cynipidae > Andricus > Andricus kollari. The sequence continues at coordinate 692 of CAKNWW010243803.1, read as the reverse complement.
GATCTCCCACGTGAAATATATAAATATCCCAAGGAGGTCCCATTGAGATCAAGGAGTGCCTGGGGACATCCCGGCGCTATCCAAATTTCCGCCTTGCAGGACGGCATTAGCTGCGAGGTGAATCTCGACTCGGGAAGAGCGCAAACGTCAAGCCATTTCAAGCTCATGCGTACGTTTATGGAGGATATATGCCGAAACAAAGGGCATATTGAAAAATCCCGTATGGATCAGGCATTAAATAGACTCAAACTAAAAATGAAATTCTTGTCTGGTATATATGTATATGTATGTATGTGAATTTGTATTATGCATGCATAGTATAGTGGTAGTAAAAACTATAAATAACTAAATGAAAGAACTTTAAAAGAGAGAGAGAGAGAGAATTTTTTTCATTTTAATCATTGTATTTATCACGGCCATCATGCTGATGTAAATATTCTCACTGTAAGTAAAAAATAAATAAATATTACTCATAAATATAATGTTAGAGATGGTTCTTTTTCTTCTGAAGTATGCCATTTACCATCTCTAACATTATATTTATAAATTATATCACTCAAACAAATAACATCATTTTCCAACATCTTTTTCTAATTTAACTAAATAAATACAGTTGTTATTATAAAAAACTTTTTACTTTCTTTCCATTATTTATTTTTATTTTTCAAAATAACAGCATGATGTAAATATTC
>CAKNWW010243790.1:0-10840 GCA_932074435.1 Andricus kollari | reverse complement strand
TGTGTTCTAGGTACTTAGCTTGTATATGACACGCTCTGCACCTATCACTGGCAATTTCTTGACCTAAAATGCGGTCACGGTATAGATTTTTGACAGAAACAGTGTGATCACTGAAGAGGCGCGATAGGTCAGAGAGAAACTATTGAGTCTCCCTGATCCATCTCTCTCTCTCTCTCTCCCTCTCCTCCTCTCTCTCTCCCTCTACCTCTCCCCCTCTCTCTCTCTCTTCTGAATTCTCCACGCTGCTTCAGATGACACCCGTATTTTGTCAGCAGTATGCTGCTTGATTGTCAGCAGATTTGACTTTTTGAGTGTGTGATTGAAGATCCTCAGTTCTTTGGTGAACTTTCGAACCCTTTCCGTGAACGGTCTACCAGATGTTATGTAGTCAATCACTTACTGAATACGGGACGCATTCTGTCTTGTCCATCTAATCTTCTTGTTCAGTTGATGCAAGCGTCTTTTGGTCTTTTGATCCATTGTCGGTTTTAGCCTTCGATTTGAATCAGTCATCGCTCTCGCAGCACCATAAACTGAACAGTTGATCGTCCAGAGGTCGGACTCCTTCGAGATATCTTCACGAAGGGAGGCATCCATTTCAGCCAGATATTGGGGCTTAGGAGGAACCTGCATGTCAATGTTTCTCCTTGTCCTGAAATCGCTATCATATCTCAGAAAGTGTCTGCTTTCTGCGGTTGGTCTTAATGTAGCTTCATCATCTGCGAGTGAAGTTTGTTCAAGCAGCGGTTGGGTAAGCGCTCCGCCTACATATCCATTTTACAAGCGGTAGGCACGTTGATTTCGCAAAGACTGATGCAAAACGTGCTGAAGCTCTGGATGTTTCTGGCACCGCAGAGTGTGCATACGCGCCATAAAACCTCCCTCAACAGGGATAATGCTGGCATCGTAGCAGTCTAGCAAGTCATCTTTGAATTGATTCGTCCACTCAGTGTGGACGCTTCGCCGATTCGTCGTCATGTTTTCATCTAAATTATTGTCAGCAACCTGAACTCTAGGGTGATCGAAACTGTTTGCCGACCGATTGTCGGGTGCTCTGCACGTTCGATCGTTTTGAACCGCATCTACAACTTTTTGGTGGTTTGGTGGTGTTATTGTTGTTCCCAAGACGAGCTAGGGAAAGGGTTCGTCCATCCGTGTAAAGCCCCGCATGCAAGGATAAGGCTGCATACTCTGAGAGGTCGCCTGGTATCCCAGAGTCACCGTTCCAGACACCTCGCCCAGGTGCCATTCAGCTTTTGGGAGGGTTGTTACGCCTCCGCTTAGGGGTTATTCCTTCAAGACCATCCCTGGAAATCTTTAGGCTACTGCTTATTAATAATTGTAACCATATTCAGCATAAACCCTTGGTACAGGGACCCTCTATCCGCAACCCGAGGACGCGTTCGGTGTCTTCATCATTGGCATGAAAATTGGGGGAAAACATTTCAAATGTGTTTTTGGACCACCTTAATGCATATAAATATTAGAACCTTTCATAGATTACCTGTGTTTCAAACTCTACATAATCATTTACATTTAGATCTTCTGATGGACAACAAAGGCTGAAACTTGCAAATAAAATGCAGGCTGCGAAGAAAAAAACGGCTGCTAAATATTTTATATACAACTTCATTTTACTGTGTTTAGAGCCTTTTTTCACTCCCATTTCTGAAAAAATCACTTTGTTAATTAAAAACTGGAAAATTGTGGAAATATCTACCCATATGTGTGTTTTATAATTGTCACTGTCTGCGAAGAAAGGAACCTAATGCGGAAAAAACCGATTTTTAGTTTTTTACACCCATCATTAGTTTCTTATTTGTGGTTTCATAATAAAAAATATTATTCCTATACCTGCGAAATTCGAATTATTATGGAACTGCAAAGTGAGGCTCTCCTATGGAGTTCCTGTCTTGAAGCGCTTCTTCAATCGCTCCTCCTGTAAAATGAAGCTACCGAGCGTTAGTTCCGTTTCTTCGCGGACGGTGACAATTATATATTTTTCTTAAATTTAGATTAATTCACTTGTACTGAGCTTTAAATATTTAATTTCTGGAGTTAAATCTTTATTTATTCATAAATTGAATTCAAATTTACACAGGAAAAATGCAATTTTTTGGCAATTTTTTAAAAATATTTTTGCAAAAATGCGTAATAAATAATTGTAACAAAATATTACTCTCAACGTAAATCTTTTACTTTTGAACGTCTGAAATTTGACAAATGACCGAGTCAATGACTTTCTAATTTCTTCTTTCCATTACATGCCCCCTTTTAATTTCTCCCCCTTCCAATCCCTTTTCCGTTCCATTCCACCCACTTTTCTATATAATATAAAAAATCGAGAGTATATCATATTTGTGGAAGTATTAGACTGTAATTTTGATCCAAATTTAATATTGAAAAAAATCGTATTTCCAAAAACTTTGGATCAAACTGAAATAAATAATTGGTATCTTTAATTTTTTTCTGATATAATTCTTGTCAGTTCAGTTAATTTATACTAGATTATGTTTCACAAACTACAAAAAAAAATTATCAAGCATTAAAGTTTGGCGATATGTTTCATTTGAACTATAAATCAAATGTTCTCGAATAAATAAATAAAGACAGAAAAAAATCACTTTAAATATCGAATTGCGTACGTGCACAATATTATGTATGTGAAATTGAATAATTAAATGTTTTTACTATTTGACTCAATAATTTTTAACGAATTTTCACTATATGGTAATATTCTTTAAAAATAAACGCGAATATATTGAATTTGAAATTGCAGATAAGTGAAAATTAAAAAAATAGAATTATTCAGTTTTAAACTTAAAAAAAGGTATTTCAGCACATAAAATCTTTTTTTTTTCTTTATAATTAGGCCACGGCTACCTCTACGACACTGCTTTATAATTATCACAATAAGTGTAAGAGTAATAATAAGTGAGATAAAGAAGTATTAAAATTTCAACTGTTCAAAATTTAATGACAGATATTTAATTTAGATTTTTTTAAATCCTTTTTATGTCAAAATAAAATTATACATGCTTTTAGGGGTTTGATATAGTTATTTAAAAATATTTTTAATTTGAACAATGATTTGAATATCGCAGTCTAATTAAATTTTAATTTTGACGCCCCTACCCTCTCATATGTAGACCAAAAAATGCCCAAAAAAACTGACAATATTTTGCTCAAAATTGACACATATGAACTTTGTTTTTCCCCTTTTTGCCATAATTGATTTTTATTGGAAAAGTGAAATATTTATTAGTATTTTCACCTAATTTACAATTGTTTCGAAAATGTCCGTTTGTTTAAATAATTTGGTTTTCTACTAACTCTTTCAAAGGGGATGTTTGCTTTTTTCCAGGAAAACGCCTTTCACGATTTAAAAAAGACTCGGGTTTTTTCCAGATCCATAACACGTCTACAAGAATGCATTGTTTAATGTAATATTGTAACCATATAAGCTCAAGACAATTATGTCGGCCGGAACAGAGAGATTTTTTCGAAAAATGTTGTTGTTCTTTTGTTTATATAATTGAAAATTAAGTTTTTTTGCGCCTGTAAAATGCAACGCGCTAACTATTCTGTATGGCGGGCTGAAGTCACCGGGTCTAGTTTTCAGTTGCATAAAATCTGCAAGTGGTGTGTGTTCGTCGCTTGGAGTAATATATAATATAATAATATAATATAATACAATAATAAAAAGTAAATAATAATATATAATAATAATTTTTCAAAAATATATAATATAATAAATATAATATCCTCCTTTGTGCTGGTGAGGAAGTTATCTTTATCGTAACTTACCATCAGACCCCATCGCCCAAGAGCTCCGGCTCTCGCAGTCAGCCTCGTTGCTTTGGGCTAACCTCCCAATGCAACGAATTATACGGTTACGTCACCAGTATCGCGCAGTGCCACCCACAATAGGCATCTCTCGGACGGAGGCCATGGTTCAGTTGGCAGTGGCAAAAGCACCGAACTGAGGCGACGACCAACAAATGGCCCCGGATTTAAGTGGTCGGACCAAGCCAGGAGGGATATCCTTACCTGTTGGCAAAGAAGCTCTCCGGCGCGAAGAGGATTCATTCAGAGGTTACATGACAGTTGGGTCAATATTCTCCTGGAATATGCTCATAAAACGCCCCAGTATTTAAGAGATCAGGTATTCTTTTTGCGTAAAAACGGATATGAAGCTCTTTATCAGCAAAAAGAAGAGCAATATTCTCCAGCGAACATACCACCTGTTCCAGCAAGACCACCTTTGCAGATAGCCGATAATGCCAACATGAGAAGTAGGAGATATATCCACCAAAAAGTCTTTCTCAGGATGGACCAATTAGCTGAAGCTAATAGTGCTCTGCCCGATTTGCTCCCTGAAGATGTTAATCTCTGGAATCTCAACTACAGGCCCATAGCTTGTTTAAACACCAGCCACAAGCTATTCACTGGCATCGTCAAAGAGAGGATATTAACATCTATCTAAACGGTATGAAGTGCAATAGTTAAACAACGTGGATGCAAGAGAGGGCTGGCAGGTTGCAGGGAGAAACTGTTAATAGATAGGTGTACCCAGGACTCGATCAGGTATCGACGCAATCTGTACATGGCTTGGATTTACTATCGTAAGGTATTCGATAACACGAACCATGAGCTACTTATTAAGCTCTTTGAGTGCCGGAAAAGATTTGTCATAACATGTGACAAAAGACAAGTCTCTGCCAGCTATATCACATATAAGAGGGGGGTCTTCCAAGCAGATTCTTTGAGTCCCATACTTTTTTGCATCTCCCTGTTGCCTCTAACTATTGTGCTCCGGTATGCAGGCGGTAAATAGGTACTCTAAAGCAATTGACATGAGCTTCGGACTGAACAAGTGTGCCTGTGTCCACCTTCACCAAGGAAGATAAGAAACTTCATCATCCTGTGACGATCAGGATGTCCAACTCATAGGCGGAAATACCATTCAACATCTTGGTAATGGAGAAACATATGCATATGTTGGAATACCGCAAGCGGAAACCCAAAATATGCGTGTGTTAAAAACGGCCCTTGAAAAAAAGTATCGCCAAATTCTCAGAAAAATTTTGGCTTCCGAATTATCCGGAAAGAATAAGACCCAGGCGACCAATATGCTGGTCGTTCCTATACTGATCTACACGGTTGGTGCAGTAAAATGGAACGTCGATGAGTTGAAGCAACTTGACCGAAGCAAACGCAAGATGATGACAATCCATCAAGTCATCATTCTAGATCTTCCTACCTCGAATATACCTCCCGCGAGATAAAGGAGTTAGGGGCTTGCTAAGCGTAGAGTGTCTTCATTGAAGAACGGTTCTGGCTACAGCCGGCTCAGTTCTAAATAGAACAGATTCTCTTATGCGACTCGTACATCAACATGATGTCGTCAATGCTGCGGCGTTTCTATACCGTGCAGCAGATAGGGCCACAGAGGAGCTTGGTCTCCCATTTGATTCCAGCGAAACTACACATGGTCTAGCATCATGGGTCTGCCCAACATGCTTCTCAAGTCTGCTGGATTAAGATCGGAGAGTGAGGGATTTCATTTTGCCTGTCAAGACGGCGTTATAGACACCTTAGTTTACCGCGAGCACATAATGAATGTACATGTAGGCAATACCAACTGCCGAGCGTGCAAACAACAGCCAGAAACACTTGGAAATGCTCTCAGTGGATACTCAAAGTATGCACGCTACGGGTACATAGAGAGACACAAGACGGCTCTAAAAGTGTTATATTACCATCTTAGGCACTTCTATGGTGTTGATCTATTGCTCATCTTGCCAGACGCCCAGGTGGAACTAGAGTCCGTTGTGGAGAATGATCAGTGTAAGATCTACTGGAATTTCTCATTCTCCACCACTCAACGTATCAGTGCTACGAACCCTGATATTGTCCGCCAAGATCTTCTTTTTGAGCTGAGCAGGCTATAATAAGGCTACAAAGTCCATCTCGCAGTTCTCATAATCGGCTGTATTGGAGGTATGAAAGCCTTATTTCTTAGCTAACTCAACCAGATTCCGGCTTGGCAGCGTCAGGCTCATTCCATCGCAAACCAGATGCAAAAGGCTGTTCTTCTGGGGTCACCTTATCTGGTCTGTCAACACAGTTCCTCATAACATTCTACAAAGATTGGTAGCTCTAAAAAAGTATCCAGAGGTGAAACCTTTATCTCCAACTGTCCCGTCTGCCTCGTAATATATCATCCGCGGCTAGAGACCTGACTCCAAGGAACAGTGTTGCACGATGTTGTCTCGCGTAAATTTCCCGCTCTTGCCTACCTTCTAGGACATAATGTCCTTGAAAAAAGGTTTATTTTAAAAAAAAGTTATTTTATAGTGCTTTTGGGCAAAAGCTCTAACCTCAAAAGTTAATTGCCTAATTTTTTTATATTTTTTATCAAATGATTCGGTAATCGAACGATATTTCTTGTTTGTTAAAAATTAATTGCATTAAAGTTGAATACTTGTTTGTGTCTCTGTTAAACTCAGGTTTTGCCACTTACGCACATATGCACTGTCACACTTCAAATAGTAATGAATTTTTTAATCAATTGATAAATACTTGAAACAAAAATCACTCTTCACTTTTCAAATAAAAGTAACTGATGACAAAAAGTGAAAAAAAAGCTCGCATGTGTCAATTTTGCCTAAATTGTCAATTTCAGTTTTATGGGGCATTTTCGGGACTGCACAAGGGGAGGGTCTAATTATTGAGGGTAAATTATTTCTTAGAGTCCCTCCAACAAATTCTGATAATAAATAAAAAATAATAAACCGATTTGGTTGAAATTTGGAGGAAATTCGAGGCATGTCCTATATTCGGAAGCAATTTTTTTATATTTTTCTTTCACATAAAGAACTTAGTGATTGTATTAAATTGATAATAAGACCAAAAATAAACCAAATTTTATAGCGCACTGAACCAAAAATGTGGCCAGAATACTTTGTATCGAAAATTTCTTGTGGACGTTTTTCCTAAATAGATTTTAATGTCACTCTATTAAATTTGGTATAAGAAAAGAGCAGTTGAAAAAAGTGAACCATGAGAGTCTGAAAAAAAATCTGTTATTAATTTTGTAATTAACCTTTGATCTATCATGATAACTTTTCTCTTATTTATTGAAACAAAGTCGTCCTGAAAATTCGGGATAAGTAGTCAATTAAAATTATTGTTGACAGAACTATCCCCTTTTCCAGCTGCGCCAATTTTTCGGGACGACTGTAGTCTAGGGTGGTCCAAAAGTGCATTATACATTTTTTTATGTCCATGCATATCGGACAGAAATTTGTTCCAATCTACAAAAAATAAATGTTGTCGTTGTTGCAAAAAAAATAATACTGATATGTACTACAAGCTCCATAAAGTTTAACACGTATTTCCCACATGAAAAAAAAAGGTTTTTGTACATTTCATTCAGAATCTTCAATATTATGTAAATAGAGTTTAAACTAAACATTTCTCTTCACAATTAGTCATGGAATACGAATCGAAACTTCTTTTTTAAATTTCACTCCCATAAGTCTATCTTACATAAGGTCCCAAAAAAAATCCCATAATTGAACAATTGATTTTTGCGAGTTTTTAGGGCTAATTATGATTTACTTGCAGTTTTAAAAAAAAAAATTGTTCATAATACATAAAATACTACTTTATGCTGATAATTAGATGTTTATATAAATTGTTTAAACAATTTATTATTGTTTTTAGCCATTTTCTCTTAGAATAGAGTTAGAAAGTCGCGGTTTTTCCGAAATGTTTAACTCATTTCTGACTTTTCATTTAAAGTGAGGTAATATCTACTTAATTCAAGGATTCAAGTTAACAAAAATGATTGTTTAAATAATTTGGTATTATTTTTAATAATATTGTCCTTGAATAATGCTAGAAAGTTGCGTTTTTCTGAAATATTTATCCCTTTTCACTAAAAGTGACGTAATAATAATTGGCATGTAACAAAAATACTTGTTAAAACGAATTATTATTGTTTATAACTATATTCTCCTATAGTAATGATAGATAGTTGCGGTTTTTTCTTAAATATTCATTATGTTGTCCCCTTTCACTCAGAGCGAGGTAATAATTAATGTAATTTAATAAACCTCATTGTTCAAACAAATTATTATTGCTTATTACTCTCTTATCCCATATAGTAATGCTATATAGTTGCGTTTTTTTCTAAATTTTCAACTTTTTGTCCACTTTGTATTATTTTTTTATTCTCCTGCTCGCAGATAATTTCTAGAAAATTACGGTTTTTTCTGAAATTTTTAACTTTGCTTTCGCTCGCTCGAAATTTGTAAAATTAATATCTATCTTTAATTCTCTGTTGATGGTAAAATATGCGCAATTAAAAAATTTTCCTTTAGGCTTTGCAATAAATTTCGTGATGTAATTCAAACAAAAATTTTTAAAAGTCATTCATAGACCTACTCCTAATTTGTTCATTCTTTGTTTTTATCTCTACTGTAAGATATCTTTTTCGTTTAAATTAATATTGTTTAGACAGTAGCGAAAGAGTGAAAGAATTCAATCTGAAAAAAGTCAATATTATTTCAAAACTCATTCTTGTTGATGTTCATTTAGTATTTGTTCATAACTAAAAGGTCAAAGCAGGACTGAAGATTTTATAAAAAAGCGAAACTATCTAGCATCACTTTATGAGAAGATTTTGATAAACAATAATCAATTGTTGGAATAAATATGTTTGTTAACTTGAATTATTTCACTAACTCACATTCACTTCAAATTAACTCACTAAGTGAAAATTTGACAAAAAGTAAACAATTTCAGAAGCAAACGCAACTATCTAGCATTGGTATAGGAGAATATAGTTTTAAACATTAATGATTTGTTCAAATAATTAGGTTTGTTAAATTGCGTTAGCTGTTACCTCGATATGAGTGAAAAGTGGACAAAATGTTGAATATTCCAGAAAACCCGAAACTTTCAAGCATTATTCAAAGACAATATTATGAAAAATAATACTAAATTGTTTAAACAATTATGTTTGTTAACATAAAATAATTATTACCATACTCTAATTGAAAAGTTTTAAATAGGTAGAAAAAATCGGAAAAACCCGCGACTTTCTAACAGAGTTCTAAGAGATAATTGATAAAAACAATAATAAATTGTTTGAACAATTTATATAAACATATAATTATCAGTAGAAAGTAGTATTTTACGTATTATAAACAATTTGTACTTAAAAACCCGCAAACAAAATCATAATTAGTGCCAAAAACTCGAAAAACCCAATTATTTTTCACTTATGGGGTTTCTTTGGGTCCCTATAAAGCAGACTTATGGGGGTGATATTAAAAGAAGTAGCTTTTAATTCATATTCTATGGTTAACTGCAAAGAGAAATTTGGAGGGTCAACTCAATACACCTAATAATTGACAATTCTGAATAAAATTTACAAAAACGTCTTTTTTATTATAGGAAATACGTGCTAAACTTCATGGGGCTTGTGGAACCATTGAATATAATTTTTTCTACAAAAAATGCATTTATTCTTCCATGGATTTGAACAAATTTTCATGTTTTATGAATGAAAATAAAAAAATAATAATAATTTGGACCACCCTACTGTAGACGCGTCCTTTTTAAAATGTAAATAAAGTTTTTTGTTACTTACGATTCTTATAAGCATAAATCATTTTGAGGAAACTTTAGGCAGTTCTCGATCTATAAACCAAATAAATTTGATATATAATTTGCACAAATAGATACAAAAAAATTATTTTTATAGACGCTCGCGATTTCTCAGAATGCAAGGAAATTCGTTAAGCGTTCAGATTGTGAAAACACCTCTCAGCTTACGCGTGTAGTGTCTAAAAAAATCACTTGGTTGGGACCAAACACTTTTTTTCTTAATAAAAGCTAATTTCTGTTTAATAAAACGAAGTGAATTCTGCATTGAATGCTTTTGTGTTTGAGAAATATCGGTCGCTACAGTTGCTCGAGTAAAATCGTGACACGCTATCGCACGTTATGAAGACTGGGACGAAGTTGTTAAAATTGTATACTTACATATTTAATTTTCAGGTTATTTGTAGTTTTTTATCTCAAATGTCTCAAACAGCTTTTAAAAGTCATAGTGCACCTTTCGTTTCAACACTTCATTTTATCACGAAATTTTGCAAATCATGATTATACTGGGTCATGGGTATTTTTAGTATGTTTATTAATTATAAATTAAAATTGAAAATATATTGCGCAAAAAACTTTGATAAAATTCGAGAATGTTTATTGCTTTAATTATTAACAATGATTTTTTTAATCATCCTTCCAGGGTATCTACTCTAATCCTAGAAGAAAATTGCCTGACAATTCCAGGGTTTTTCCAGGTATCTCAAGATTTTTTTAAGATACATTTTTAACAAAAAATAGAATCGTTAAATTTTCAGTTCAACAATTTAATTCGCAACAAAAAAACAACGAATTTTCAATTAAATAGTTAAATCCAGCAATAGAAAGATACTTTTACAAATAAAAAAACATTTTTGATTAATTGTATGTTACAATTTTAAGAAAATTTAAGCAAGCTCTCGAAATAATGCCCTGATTTAAAAAAAAAAAATTTCCTGACAATGAAGTTTCGAACAGTCGCGATATTACTCGAACGTCTACCTAACTCAGTTTATACAATAATTTTAATTTTTAATGTGAAGAACACAGTGAACAAAAGAAATTAAATTAATTATTATTAAATTTTATAAATTTTTTTTTTCATAAATTGATAAAATTTAAATTAAATTAATTAAATTAACACTAGGACGGTACAAAAATTCGACTTTCGAGTTTTTGTGAT
>CAKNWW010243731.1:0-11360 GCA_932074435.1 Andricus kollari | reverse complement strand
AGAAATAATAAAAGTAGTATATAATTTTAATGTTCCTGTGATAAAATTGCGAACGATATGTGTGATGAATTGTTTAACTATTTTATCCAAAATATTACACCGAAATTTATAATTTTATAGATTTTACAAAATATTAAAATCCCTGATAAGTATTAATCTGTGAAGAAAAAGTGATTACATTTGTGACATAGCATAAAAAGGTTTAGAAAAAATAAAAGGTGTATCTAATTTTAATTTTCCTGTGTTAAAACGTCGAAAAAAATGTATGATAATTGAATCAGAAATATTTATAAGCAGTTGTAACAATATGTTTTGTAATTGAGGAATAAACAACTTGCGAAGCCCGAATTTTCCTCTTTTCAGTTATTTGCTATTTCACGGAAAAAATCGAAATGTCCAAAAATATAAAGCAGTCGATTTTCTATTAATTGGGGGAAAGGGCAGATTTTTTTCATGTTTACTTTTTAAAAGACGAGTTCTTAATAGGAGAGTGTAAAGGCGAGAGTACTAACGTTGAGAAGCGCTTGCATCTGCGAACGATGCAACCGTAGACGACGTTGCGTGCTTTCTTACAAAATGGATATTTCCGCCAATTTTAAATGAATCGATCTAAAAATTTTCAAAAATCTTCCTCCAATAGTAGGGAACAAATTTCTCACTGGGAGTTGTTTCAACTCTAAAGTTCCCTCGATACTTTTCTTCGCCGAAGCTCAAAAAACGTGCTTACCGTCAGGTATCCATTTACAATTAATTATTATTAAACAATTGGGATTTTTAACTTTTTTCTTCATTTTGTAGGCATCGCTAGGGTATAATGTGTATGTGTTCCAAATTTCAAATAGTTTCAATAATATTTGTCTGCGTGAAGACGATTTATGTTTTAAAAAATAATTGAATTGGGCGAAATTTTTGCATCCCTTTTTCAATTATAGTATTAAAAATATACATCGGAAAGAAAAACTTTGAATAGAAAAAGGTTCCGTCTTGTCATTCTGTACCAGCACATATTTTTTTTAATTTAATTTTTTTAACTTTAAAATTTGGAAATCATAAGACGTTTGGACAATACTTTTTCGCGTTTTCGAGCGCTCGTCCCGTTATTGTATCCGGACCCTCAATTATGTAAATATTCGTAGTTCGCAAATACTATTAGAGTCAGCCTCTCAAGTCGTTTCTCATTAGAAATTAATTACCTCTATAATTGATAATTTTCGTAATTTACGAATGTCACATTGTCAAGAACTAAACGGAAATTATGAATTAGATTTTAGTAAAAGGGAATGCATTGATGTTAGAAATTCTAAACTTTCCTCAACAATTTTAATTGAAGTTAGTTATTTTTTCTATATGTTCTTAAATCAATATTTTTCAAATATTGATTTTATGTTTGCAACACCTTGTCTACTTATACAAGTAAATTTGAATCTACAACATCTGTATTGTATACCCTTCAATTTTTATTCAAATCCTTTCTCTATTCTGTCGTTTTTATCAATTTTTAAAATCAAAATGGAATTTTTTCAGCTGACACTTCAGGCTTGACTGTAGCATTACAAATTTATTTTTTATAAATAATTCAACTGACTTAGTTTATTTTAAATAAACAAGTCTACACGTATTGACAAATCGATTGGAATCTAACTTACTTTTGTATTAGGTGCCCCTCTGATGCCCCCAAAATGTCCGTCCCTGCCTTATTTTACAAATAAATTTAAAACTGCAACATGTATGTTATGTGCCATACAATTTTTATTTAAATCCTCCTATATATACGTCGCAGGTATTTAGGAAAATTAGGGTTTCGGCTAAAAACCTAGAGAATTAGCTAAATGCAGGAGTTTCGGAAAATCTTTTATTAACGTATTACCTTTTCTCTACATCCTTGGTTTATTCAGGAATTTAGAACACGCTTAAGTAATTTCTTTAAATTACTAGAGCGTTTCAGGTACTCAGAAAAATCTCAAATTTAAGCACGGAATGAGTCTTTTTTTTGTTTTAAAATTTATTCAGAGTTCAACATTAAAATGCATTAAACTGAGTATAATTTAAAAGATTTTATATGAAGTGATTTGCAATCTTCAGGCAATACATAACATTGATTAAGTACACAATTTGTATTAGATATTTCTGACTAATTTTATAATTAACTTTCTTTTTTGCTTCAAAGTATACTTAATGTTTATGTATACTAAGTATCCCCCGTTGCATAAAAAATAATTCATATGTTTATATTTAATTAACAAAAAGTACAGGTTCAATAAGAACGGTCAAAATTTTACTTTTGACTGAAAAAATGTTTATGCAGCAACTTAACAATCACCAATGAGCTTTTTCTAAACACACAATTATTTATTAAGGCAATGATTTCACATTTTAGCATGAATCATAGGTTTTTAAATTTGATTATTTTATATGGCTGTGTTTCTTCTAGTTGTATAAAAATGATTACAGTGCTATTATCATATCTGAACGTGACATTCAGTATTAAGAAGTATTATTTATTCAACTATAATAATTCTGTTTCCTAAATGTAAATTTTACTTTCTATGCACGTAAATTTTCAGATGGTTTAAAATAACTTTTTTTTGGAAATGGAACCCCTACGACAAGCAACACGACAAGCAACAGAAAACACCTTGGGAAGCAAACTCTTTTTATTCTATGAAAATAGTTTTCAATAAACCTATTATTGTTCATCCAACGTTATTTCTGCCAAGGCTTGATTTATATAACTTGTTTCTTCTTAAGAACATAGTGAATGTTTGTTCATTGTTTTTTCAAATTAAGAGGATAATGGTAATTAAACTGGGCTATAAATAAAAAATCACTTTTTTATCGAAATTCTAAATGCCAAAACCCAAAGAAAATCGCACTAGAAAAAAAACCTCCCAGCGTAGTGGTCTATAAACCAAATTTTTTTATTTTTCAACCACTGTTGTAAAAAAGGTAGAATGAAACATATGTCTAATGATAATTTATTAATTCAAAGAACTTTAATTCTCGAATTTTATATAATAAAAGAACTACTAAACTAGTATAATTTAAATTATTTATCAAACAATTTGTAAGTATGTATGATTATAAAAGCAAAATAAAAAACATATTATTATTTTCGACCTGTTACAACAATTATAATAATTGAAACACTTTTTCGATGTCAATGATTTAAATATACATAATCGTCATGGAATATTTGTTTGCATCCGCTTATCAATTAGTCGAAAATACACTTAATTCTTATAGCTAATTTCGCACAGAAAAAAATAAAGTTTCATTTTGAACAAAGGAATGGTGGCAAAATGAAGTGAAACAAAATTGAACTATAAGTGGTTCATATTTAGCAATACGAATTTTGAAAACAATCCATTTGGTTTTTAGTTTTTACATTGATCAAGAGAGAAACAACTGAACTTAAAAATGAGTTCGTAAGAAACTGACCTGAACAACAATTAGTCCCTACTTTTTTCTGCGCAATGTGGTTATAATTATGAGTTACGAAAAATGTAGATTATGAGAGATGCAATAAATGCTGTATTTTTCAACTGAAATTTATACAAGGATTTAACATTTCTTTCCAAAGGCTCGGTGCAAACTCTTCAGAAGTGGGTGGTTTTCTCCACAATGTCCTTTAAAATGATCTTGATCTATGGCCGACACAAAGGCTCCACCAAGATGCATTTGCTTAGAATATTCTTGATGGATTCTTGATCTTTTAGCAATTGACAAATTTGGTAATATTCTGGTGTAGTATCAAGGTTTCCTATTTCTCCTATCTCAAGAAATGGTGCGCCTCTATCATGTTTTTTTGGATCAATCAGAGAAAAGGCTAGTCCTACAAAAGCAATTCCTAGTATTAGCTTGCTTGGTGGAGCACCTTGTGAAAGCCAGTATTTCGCAACATAATCCTGAGAACAGAAATGAGCAAAAAATCATTGCATAAATTAGAAGTGAATATATTTGCAGTCTCTAGCATTATGGTACTTCCTATTATTTGTATTATTGCTTACGGTCTATCCGACTAATCTTTACATTTTTTCCCTCAACTAAGGTACTTACAATGTTCAATTTGCGTTCTTTAGTATTGTCCTTTGATGAAGGATACATTGGAGTATTATGACTAACTCTCTCACGATATTCAAATTCACTGGTAAGGTAAATATTGTAAGTAATCTAATTTATGAAGTTCAAATATTTGGATATTCCTTTAATATCATATGATATCTTAGCAATCTCTTCAATAGCACCAACAGTTGCAAATAAAATGAGACCTTCCTTATCGAATTTTTCTCTGAGTGCCTTCAGGAGTAAAACAAAATGCTCTTTATCAGAAGGAACTACTTCATATATATCTGGAAAAGTTTAAACTGGAAATTGCCAATTGATGTCGATTCCATTGAAATCGTATTTTTTCACGAATTTGACAACATTATTAACAAGTTTCTCTCGCAGAATCGGATTAGTCACTACTCTATATAAAGTGAAATTTAAGGGAAATAATAATAATGTTTATTTTTTATGACTTCACTAGAATCTAGAATTTTATCCTGTATTCTAGAATTATGACGCTAATCCTGAATATAAATATGAAACTTACGTAGCGTAATTTAGAGCATACGCTTACTTTCCTCCCAGAGTGACTGTTTTTCAGATGTGGTTTCTTTTTCCGAAGTTCGTTGAACCTTTAAATTAAATTATCTGAATCAAAACTCTTAATAGTAGTGTCTGCATTCAATCCAACGAAACTGAAAATGATGTGAGTGCAAAGAAACACATCGATGTTTTCTATTCATAAATTATCTACCGGTACTCCCAAAGAAGCTTCTTATTGTTATTATAAATTACTATATATCGCAGATGGTTCATATCAAAAGATTGTCATTAAATAGTAAAGTTATAATTATAAAATAAGAGCTTACTTCTTTTTCTTGCAAATATTTATTTTTTCATTTAATGTAATAATATAAATAGAAACAATATGTTTTATGTCGTTCTAAAATACCTTTTTTCATTTAATTCAAAATTGAATTATTCCAACTTTTCTATTTTCACCTATAACATACCACTTACTCTCGCTCTCTTTATCAGGTACTGGAAGCTTACCACCCAAAGCAAAAACCGAGCATATTTTAAGGAAAAATATTGACTTATACATCTCTAACAAATTAAAACGCAATATAAAAAGTCAGTGATGATTTTACAATAATTGAAATTATTATTTTTTTTTTTAGGGACATTTTTTGATAGTTAGAAATTTGAGAAACTGATACCCTTGTTTGTTCATGAATTGATGCATATGAACTGATTTAGGTTTCATTCATTTTTGTAATAGTAACTATATTTAAGAATTTTTAATAATCAACAAAATTCCAACTCTAGTGTAAAAATGCTAAAAGCTGAATCACAATTTCTTTATTTCTTTCTTAAAGCAGCAAATAATATAGATAAGAACTTTTTTTAACAGTATATCCGAGTTTAAATTCAAAAGAAGTTCAAAAGACGAAATAAATGAAAAAGTTCGAAAAAATCAGTATCAGAAATACATATCAAATAATAAAGAGGTGATTGGTAGACTCCTAAAAAGGAATTCAGGCGACGAAATTATTGAGCACTACCAAGTGCTTCGTTTCTGCGGATAACAACTCAGACAGGAAAGTTTTAACAAAAATGTCCAAGCCAACAAATGACTTAAACCTAAAAATATCTTACAAGTTTAATAAACTTAAAAACCTTGAATCTTTTTTATAAACTAACTAATGTCAGTTTAGTTTTCCGAAACCTTCTTGAAGAATTTCGAAAAAATACAATACTTTGGTATAGCGTGCAGGTTTTTTATACCTTTGTTTACATCTACAAATTAACTTAATTTACATCGATATTATCATTGTCCAATTTTTCCTATTTTCGGTAAATATTGTCGTAATTGCATAATAACTCCAGGATTAAAACATACATTTTTATGGTTATACACTTCTTAGTTTCATATTTAAAAAAGCTCGATATTGTATATTTAAGTACATTTTCTTAATACAAGAAAAATTGATTTGAATCAAGAAAATGTTTTATGGTCCTCATTCGTAACAATATTTTCTTGATTCAATGGTAATGCCTTTTCCGAGATGTATATTTTATGTGTCATTTTTTGTTGTTAGAGAAAAGTGTAGGTCAGTGAAACTTGCATACATAACATACATAACACGTGGACTTAGAGTAATAATTTATTGCATAGGTACCTAATTAAAAATGTGAAATTAAGACTGTGAATATTTCTTCAATTTCATTAGAATCATAGTTTCATGGATTTTTTTATTATTGATAATATCAAATAATTATTTAAATCAAACATTGAATATTCTCTAATATAATTCTCTTTTTTAAATATCAGCCTCACTTCGAAGAGATTCGAAAATAATGATTAAGTTCAACTCACAATCAATAATTGCGTTATGTGGTAAATATTCGACACTCATAAATATTGTTAGAACCATGTTTTCATATCTCAGTTACGAAACATGACCTAATTAGAAGCTTTTTATCATTTCAATTCCTGACACTCTTTAAAACATATTGCGTCTAATTCGCATACAAACATTATTATTTTCTTCTGAGGAAATTATTCTCGTATCACAATAAAAATTCAATACGTGTCCCGTTTATATTAAAAATTAATTATTTTTATAATGTAGATTTAATAACACGTATATCAATCAAGTTGTTCATGGAAAAATAGACATATAGTTTACGTGGAATGATGAGCAGATTCCTGGGTCAATCTTCCCATAGAGATTATGGTTTTAACTCTCTTTTTTTAATTAATCAAATATCAAATTTGTCAAGAGATTAATAGAAATGATGAATTACATTAGTACAAATAGGTACATAGATGTCGGAAATTCCTTTAATTGTTTACCAATCTTTTCTATTACAACAATTTTCTCCAGCTATTTTTTAATTTTTTTATCATAAAACGGTTTTTTCAAAATAGGATATCTGTCGCCCCGCAAAAATCGCAAACATCCGATAGGATTTTGAAAATTAAATCTGAATGTTTTAAATCGATATCGTGAATAATTCTCGAAATATCGTTCTTTTTTCAAATAAAATTCTAAAACTAAAAAAAAAAAATTAAATTGTTAGTTTTGGAATTTTCAAGGAATTGGAAAGAGAGTGAGTTCAACAAAATTATTTCGAGATATCGATTTGAATGTTTCAGATTTAATACGAATCTTCTTATTTCGAGCCTCGTGAAGTCTTCAAAGATAAAAGTCAAGTTGAATAATTATTTATTTGGGTAAGTATTAAACATATATCAGTATAAATCGTAGATTTTTAAATTTGCTGTATTTTACACGGCTGTATTTCTTGTCATTTGATAACAATTTTTACAGGGGGATTTTCGTATCTTAATTTGTCCTTAAATAATTGAGCAATATTGATAATAATATTTATTAGTGAGTATCACATGGATTTAAAAGATTGATTTAAATGTTTGGTAATTATTTCTTCGAATTTGAAGGTTATAGAGATAATTAAACTGGACTATAAAGGAAAAATTTATTATTTACTTAAGGCTTTCGTAGGCCTGGGCTTACATTTTTCTAACCACTGATATAAGAAAAAATATACCATGGTAAATTTCATTTTTTATCCAATTTCTACCTGTTAAAATCTTCTATATGAGCCATCCTGAAAGAAATCGGACTTATAAAGAAAGCGTAGTAGTCTCAAAACAAAATTTCCTCATTTTTCTTATTTTTCAACCACTATTTAACAAAAAACATAGAGTATAACATAGTAAATTTTATTTTTAATTGGACATCTAAATTGTAACAGATTCAATTTGAACCTCCCCCGAAGAAAATCAGACTAAAGCAAAAGGTTCAAGCATAGTGGTATTCTCTCCCCTCCACTTCCTTAATCCCTTTTCACAAATGATTTTTTAGTTACAATTTGGAATCTCTATAGTAAGCGTATTTTTGCCAAGGATACCAGTATTTTTCTACGCTTGTTAACGATTGACTAAAAGACTATGGATCAAATATATAACCCCAGGGTTTCAAATTTCATAGTTTTGTTTTATATACTCGTGCTAATGGATGGATACCTGGACGACTTTAGAACATTGTTACGAAAATTTGACTGAATTTTAATGCACATATATTGGAAGGTTTCGAGGGTGAAATAACTCCGAAAAATACGGTCCAACGAAGGTGGATTACGACGAAATACAAAGTGGATTACTGTAGTTTAAAAAAGGATTATGAAGGATTACACTGAATTAGTTATATTACATTGGCTTATTCCGAAATACTGTATCACTGGATTACTTTGGATTGCACGTGGATTACGAGACGATTACTTCAAATAACAAGATGATTACAAGCAGATTAATCCGGTTTACAAGTGGATTATCTTGGATAACTTAGGTTACCCCTCGGATAACCCTAGATTTTGTAAAACATTCGGCTCACTGGTTTATCTCGCATATCATGTTACGCCGAATGATAATAATTACGTCGGATTACAAGTGGCTTACCTATTATTACAATTGGATTAAATAGAATTAGGAGCAGATTTCCTATACTTACAATGTCGTTACTTGGATTACTTTGGATTACCCGGGTCATCTGAAGTACTTTATATTATACGTGGATTAAGTAGGATTATAAGTGGAATGCTGGGAATAACCTAAATTACCTCGCATTATCATTACAGGTGGATTTCCCTGAATCACACCTGGATTACTGAGATTACTCTGGATTACCCTGGTTATGTTAAATGCTTTATATTACAAAAGTATTAACTACGATTACAAGTTTAAGGCTTGGAATATTTCGAATGATTTCGAATTATCCGGATAACTGAGTTACTTCTCATTAAAAGTGGATTACTCCAGCTTACGAATTGATTGTTTAGAATTATAATGGATTACCTGGGATTACAATTAGATGAACCTGATTTTTAAAGCCTTTGAAAATTCCCTGGAATCTTTAGAGCTAAAAATCTTTAAAATCTTTTCAAATCCCTTAATGCCATGGGGATTTTACAATTATGTAGAATTTTAATTTTTTTAATACAAAAAATGTATCAAACAAATCAAAATTATACAATATTTCTCACTGTGTCTAATTTTTCCGCATGGGTGGTATGGTATACATAGCTTAATAATAAAAATCTAGAAATAAAGATGACTATTTATATAAAATAATTTTTTTACCTAAAAATAAATAATAAATATAAAATAAATACCAGAAACATCAAACTTTTAATAAAAATATGGTTTATCGTTTATTTAATTGTTTATTTATATCTTTATTTTTTTATTGTATTGTTTTCTTTTTATTTGTATTGAATGAGAGTAAGAAAAAGTTATGGTTGACCGTGGGGGTAAAAAATATATGTAACCAAAAAGTAGAGATTGGCGCGCGTAACCCTCTAGAATATGTGTGAGCGAGTGTATGATTATTAAAGCGTGAAACTGAAAAATCACTTCGGACATTTCGCAACAATTGTAGTAACTGTATTACTTGTTTGTTGTCAATGATGGACATATACCTGTACTATGTCTTTTAATTAGTCGTGATAATTGATCACCCTCATTTAGATCATTCTTATCTTCAAATGAATTTTAACGAACCAGGACAATTCTTGTTTAAATTTTAGATGACAATTTGTTATTGATTATTTGTTCGCAGCCGCTTATCATTGGGCAGAAATATCTGATGCTTATAACAAAATAATTCCATAAGGATAATTAGAGATGCAATAAATTCTTTATTCTTTCGACTGGAATTTGTAGAAGAATTTAATATTTGTCTTTAAGGACTCGGGTTAAAGTATTCAGTAGTGGAAACTTTTCTCCTCCACAGTTTCCACTGAAATCATCTTGATCTACACTCCACATTGCGGCACCACCGAGATTCATTTTCTTAGCATATTCAGCCTTCTTCTTTATGGATCTCAAAATAAATAAAAAAAGATAAAATATTTGTATCATTATCAAAATACTATCTTCAAAACTTTTCTCATAAAAGACTCACGCAATATCATCATAGGCCAGATATTTCCTGTAATTATTTAAAAGTGGAATTTTTATCATTTGAAACAATTAATTTTCGAATTGATTTGAAAACGACTACTTATTTGACTTATTTGTCTTATTGTTCAGGGCCTGGTCGTGTAATTTAAAAACTTCGTCGCAGTTGTTTCAGTAGCACCAACTGCTGCAGATAAAATGAGACCTTCTTCATCGGATTTTTCTCTGAATCCCTTCAAGAGTAGAACAAAATTCTGCTTATCAGAAGAACCTTGAACTTGATCTTCATATCCTTGACCTGGATATTCCCAGTGTATGTCGATTCCATTAAATTCATACTTTTTCACGAATTCGACAACATTGATAACCAATTTTTTTCATAGAATCAGATGAGCCACTACTCTATTATGTGAAATTATAAAGAAGATTCATATTTTCATTTTTCATGACCTTATCAATCACAATGATCTAGAATATTGTCCTTAATTCTAGATTGAAATATGAAACATGAAACTTACGTATGAAAAATCTCAGAATTGTTCATCGACCCCCCTACGAAGACTAAGGTTTTCATCTCTTTGTTCTTTTTCCGAGGACCATTAAAGCCTTTAAATTCATTTATATTACATTCTGGTTCAAAAATTGCAACAAAAGCGTCTGGCATTAAGTCCAACTGTACTGTAATATACATGAGTGCACACAGGCACATTGAAGTTTTCTATGTTTTAATGTTTTCTGCCAAATAATGATATAAGATTTAGCTTAAAAAACATCTAACAATATTTAGGTTTTTTCTTTGAAATTTAAAATTTTTAATCTTCTATCGAATAGAATATTCGTATTGGTTATTGGGAGCTTACTGCCTAAAACGAATGTATATCATATTCAAAGAAAAAGTTATAACTTGTGCATCTACAAAAGTTAAATCGCAATATTAGTCTGTAAAGATTTTACATTAATGAAATTTTTATTTATGTGTTGTTCGTCACATTATTTTTTGTGTTCATTATTATTTTTAGAGAATAGTTATTATTTTTATGTGCATTAACGTGAGACAAAAATAAACAATTATTATTTTTAAGGACATTTTTTTGGATAAATACAACATCGAAAAACTGATACACTTATTTGTTCATAACATGATCTAGTTCAATGAATAACTGTTTTAAAGATTCTAATTCTCTAGTTGAAAAGTTGTTAAATTATAATTCTCAACTTTTTTATTCATCTTTTAAAGCAACAAAACTCCGGTACTAAGGATAAACTTCACGTCAGTCACTTTGCTGTTACGGTTTCTTTACTTGTACGTGGCAATGGTAAAGACTGT
>CAKNWW010243715.1:0-11646 GCA_932074435.1 Andricus kollari | reverse complement strand
ATTGGCTTATTTAACAAAACGTCTGTCTTTCTTAACTATATTGCCATAAGATTTTCACTGAAAATTGCTCGAATGTGGAAGTTCGGTTTAGCTATGAGGACTTCTGCTCCTTATCTACCCTCCCACTTCGTCCCGAGTTTCACGTTTACATGCTTTCGTACATTCTCCATTGTCTTACCGTACACTGCATTATTAATCAATTTCTACTAGTTCTTTTTGAATTGCTTTTCAGCTTGTGCTATCTTTTCAGTATTGAAATCTATGTAACTCTTCAGCCATGTTGACTGATTAAATTTCAGTAATCTGTGGATTGTCATTAATACAAGACCGTACGCAAGCGCATGCTTGAGAGGTCGGTAATAGAGAACGTACTTTTGTTTCAGTAGGAGAGTAGTTAGAAGCTTCTCCTGGCTGGATCCGAGTGGTTTCGAGTGACCTGGGCAGAACGGTAAATCATTATGCTCATCGTGAAGCTCGGGTGGACAGTACAAATCAGCTTCTGAAATATAACCAATGGGTGAATCATCTGTAAGATTGAAATCAAAATTTTCCAAATGTGTGACACACACGAAACCACCGTAAAGAAGGGGTTGACCCATACAATGTAGACGATTTCCCCACTTTCATTGAATGCTATCGCGTACTTGTTGTTGGTCATGGCGTATCGCTTGGGGCATTGACTCACTCCACCCTTCTTACCATTCTCAATCATCAACAGCATATCAATGTGACTGAGGAGTTCCAATCTTACCCCTGTATATTTAAGCATGGCGTCCCATGTGAAGCCAGAAGTCGTGTAGTAATGTGCTGGATCGAGACCGTAAGCCATAAAACACTGACTCGGAAATTTTCAAACACATCAGACTTCATGTATAGTTTCACGTATTCGCCGAGGTTTTTGACACTGAATGCACACCATACCTGTTCTGCATGTTCATAGTCTTCATCAGATATTGATGTTTCATTCAGGGTACTGTGAAACTTTTCTTTTGGTGGATGCTGGTTTTATTTCAGTCTCACCCTCGAGTCTAGGTATTCATAGGGTAGACACCTTTCCTCGTTAGAAGATCAACTTTCCCTCTCTCAAATATAGAGATCATTGCACTGACAATTTTATACTTAGTGAGATATGATGCTAACGTTTCCAAGGATGATGCCATGAATCTAAATGAGTCGATGAATCAGAATTTTATCTGCGTGTCCTGAACATATTTGGTAAAAGAGATGTATTTGTTCTTATTTCATGCCAGAACTTTGACTTTTCCTTCCAATTGTGTGGCAATGTCACGACTGATAAAGTGAACATCGTACTCAAGTTATGGAACACAACTGGTATGACATTGGAGTCTTGATAAGCTAGATTAGAGTGTTCATGTGCGGGACCTCGATATTTTTCCGTCAGATGACAGTGATCGCGGACCTTTTGCATCGGGGGATGTAGGGCTTTCTGACAGATATGACACGTAGTGGCTTCTAAGAAAGTTTCCTGTTGTCTTGGTTTTAGTTTCTGCATCGGAACTGGAGATGTCCGTATTTTTTCATAGTTAAGTGCAATTAACTGTAACTCTAGAGCAAACCACTTGACTGGTTCCACACCTTCAGGACATGGGTTGTAGTATGACAGTGAATTATTGTAGCTGCACTCGAACAAGTAACCGATGTCAAAAACTTCATGTTTCTGGAATACTTTAGTGTTTTTCGTCTGTTTTTGTACGTCTTCACTTGGTATTAATAGGGACTCACAATCGGCATATATAATGAATGGTACTTTTTCTCTATGCTTGAAATTTTTGAAAAGTAGTGCAAGCACCGTTCACAGGTACGTTTTCTTCCACCATGTTTCGATAACTGTCAGCTAACTAATCAAAAAAGATCTTTGACCCATACATAGTGGAAGTTGAAAGACTGGGTTCTGCAGGCCTGTTGATTGCTGTCTTCTTCTTTATCACTGCTGTCTTCATTTACATATTCCTCTTCAACTCGGGGAAGGTTTACGTGAGTTTTCCTCCCCTGTGAAGTGAGATGAAGAGGAACCACTATCAAGTTTTGCTTTTTTTAATCAAGCCATAAATATTCACTGAAATGCCATTTTTCGCGTCAAATTTTGATACATCTTTCATTTGTACGGGGAAATTTATTCCAGAAAAGTTTAATTCATCCTTGTACTGCTGATAGCTGGACACGAGTTTAGCAATATCGTTCCTGTTAGGTGGATATATGGCTGATAATATAGCCCACTTGAAGCACTCGTTGTCATTCGTATTTTGCACGTTAACACAGGCTTGTTTTCTCTTGATGCGTAGAGGAAGATCAATGTAAGAGCTGCCTTTCATAGGGTTTAGTTTGTTGATATTCACTTCTAATTTCACAATAGAGTGTAAGGACCATACAGTGTCTTTCTCTTAAATCTCCTTCATTTCAGTAAAGATAGGGCATCTTGCGTTGTTGGTAAACCATAATTTCAAATCTGTGGTGACGTATATCTCTTCATTTTTTGCTTTGAAGTTCTGTACATCAGGATCCTCCTTACCAACCTTCGGATAATATGCATTAAGCACAGTGTTGATTTTAAAAGCTATATATGTACGTAAGGATCGGCCTACATGTATAACAAACAGAACTTGGGCGTCATCCAGAAAAGCAAGAACATCCTTGTGAACCAGGTTGGCTACAATGCATGTTTTTACTCTACCCTTGAATGCTTTGTCGACATCAATCCACTGCACTCGATCTTTAATGTCATTGCGTTTCTTCTGAAGTTCGCTTCCCTTTTTGGTGAGGAACTCGAAACGAGCTTTAAGACATTCCAAATGTTCAATAATATTTAGACACTTTCCTTTCTGATTTATTGACAGTCGTGAAATACATGACAATTCCTTTCGCACTATTTTTAAACACAATATGCACTCTTTCCTCCATCGATCAACCTTTTTTAGTTGTACGTTGCCCGATGATGATGATGATGATGAAAGCAGGATCAGCGCTTCCTCGATAGCAGGAATAAGATTTACGCACTCGTTGAGGATCATTTTTTTTACTAGATATAGACCGGATAATTTTATGTTTACTATTCACTTTCACTGCACTGCATCGAACAATGGAATGACTGCACACCACTCTAATGGATCCTTTTATTGGTTGCTGTCTCCACTCCTCCAATACTGCTTGAAGATTATAGAACTTAAGGATTCCCCTAGCTCTTCGGACTCCTTGGGAACCTAAGAACACACAATAAAATCAAGCTATTAGCACAAAGCAACACGAAGAACATTTTTCAGTGAACGAATCATAACTTACTTTTTGTCTGTTGAGACTCTTCTTTTCAACCATTATGACTTTTATTGGGGGGGGGGGCATGAGTCTCCACCATGCCCTACCGGGACAGGGAGCGTGGGGAACCCCACCACTAGACACCGTGGCATTTACCTGAACTTCGGCGTCACACTCTCGCGGTAAAGTCGAGATTACATTTACCGACTGTATGTTTAAAAACGACTGTTGGTAAATTAGCACGGAAGTAAACCTTTTTGCGCGTTGATCGTTTACCGACTGTGGTGGCCCTCATCTTAGAGCGGGCATGAAAAATGATTTGACGGTGACGCCATCTGTTGCCGTTAACAAATTATCGACTGATGGCATATTAGCACGAAACCATTATCGTTTGTTGGTAAATTACTGGTCACTGTTTTACCGTTATACTACTGACTGAAAATAACCCTAGCTCCACAATTTTAAGCTCAGCAACTTTTGATAAAAAATAGCTTGCGCGCTGACTTCACATGAAGCTAGCAACGCCATACCTGTAACTTAAAAACTGTTCATTTGATCTAATACGGGGTTTCTCAGAAATCAATAAGTCATTTAGGGCTCTCAAATGGTGACAAAGTATGTTTTTATCATAGTTCATTTGTTCAATTTTTAGAATGTAGCCCTTAGTCATATAACGGAAGCTGTCAAACCTAACTTTAGCAAAAGGTAATTGCAAAAAATTACATTAGAAATTAATTACAATTACATTAATGTACTGCCAACACCTCTTCATGGGAATTTCTTGAAACGCTTTATCACCACAATATTTATTTTTACCAACCCTAGATGATCTTTCTACGTTTTTATTACGGCGTAGGTGATCCTTACCGAAAAATATAACTTTTATCATACTGTGCAGATTATGATTTGTTAATTTAAAATCATGTACTATATTTTTGTTCTTATTCATCCACCGACCTACAAATAATCTAATTTGGCAATGTCGATGTCGCTCTTAATATATTATTTTTTGCAAAACAGCAAAATACTCTTTACTGTTGTATGAAGTGTGAGGAAAGTTGAAAACTAAATCATGAAAAAATAATTCGCAAAACACTAATTGATAGTTTATTACTAATAAATAATTTGTTATTAACAATTATTGTATTCTTATAAACAATAGTAGTCGATTCTTGAATTATTTTTTATATTTATTAAGAAGATTTTGTCTTTAATCCAATTAAAAATAATATTCAAACAGTAGAAAATAAAATTTATTCCAATTTTCATTGTTATGAAAAAATTGCATTTGAAAAAAACTCGCAGAAAGAGCAAATTGTAAAAAGTTGTAGGAACTTTTTTTCCAAATTTCTTTGCTTGGCTAGTGAGTGATAATTCAGTGAAGTAAATTCATACTTTTTGATAAATGTTATTGCAATAAACAAATTGCATAAAAAAATTCACATGTTTGAGCAATTTTGAAGTGTTTGATGCATTTCTTGTTAACGTGCCTTGCTTGACTTCCCAATGACATTTTCGTGAATTCTATGTCATTATATGACAAATGTGATTCTTACAAATAAATTGCATAATCAATTTGCAGTTGGGAAAATTTTTAAGCGCTTGAAATAGCCTAATGGAACCAATTACTGAGGTTCCACATTTTGTCGAGAAAACAGTAGATTCTTCTATATTAAAATTTTAATATGTTACATTTGTAGTAGTAGTCAAGCTTCTGACTTATGAGAAGAAAGTAAACGTGCAAAAATAGTGCAAATAGAAATAATATTATCTTCGAAATCGGACAATAGGATCACCCTCAGTAATTGGTTTCGTTACCCTACTTTCTTGGTCCATGCTTTTTTCGCTCTAAAAAATTTCTCAAACCACGAATTCGTTCTTTAAAGTTGTTTATAATACTTAGTATCCAAGATTGAGGCCAGGTTTTTAAAAAATTCATTAAATTAATGGATTTTTATGAAAGTCGGTATCGGAGGCATTTTTGGATTTTCTAAACACAAATTTAAGATAAAAATAAAGAAATCAATACTATGGAAAATAGTGTTTGAAAGATTTTACTATTGTTCACAGCAGCGAAATTGTTAATAACTAATTATTTGTTAATCAATAAAGAGCTCCGGCTCTTGCAGTCAGCCACGTTGCATTGGGCTAACTCCCCAATGTCAAGAATTATGCGGTTACGTCACCAGTATCGCGCAGTATTACCCACAATAGGCCTCTCTCGTATGGAGGCCATGGTTCAGTTGGGAGTGGCAATAGGACCGAAGCGAGACGACGACCAGGCCATAGCCCTGGACAAACGCGAGAAAATCGATTTAAGTGGTCGGACGAACTCAGGAGGGACATCCTTACCTGTTTGCAAAGAAGCTCACCGGCGCGAAGAGGATTCTTACAGAGGTTAAATGACCGTTAAGGTCAATATGCACCCGGAATATGCTCATAAAACGCCTCAGTATTTAAGAGCTCAGGTATCCTTTTTGCGCGAAAGCGGATATGAAGCTTTTTTTCGGCAAGAAGAAGAGCAACATCCTCCAGCGAACATACCACCCATTCCAGCAAGACCACCTTTGCAGATAGCCGATAATGCCAACATGAGAAGTAGGAGATCTATCCACCAAAAAGCCTTTCTCAGAACGGACAAATTATCTGAAGCTAATAATGCTCTCCCCGATTTGTTCCCCGCAGATGTTAATCTCTGGAATTTGAACTGTGTAGTTTACGAGAAGGCAGTCTCTCTGTTTAGCAACAATAGAAGTAACGATACTTCAGTACGCCTGAGTAAGACTCGGGAGCGTGTTGCACAGCTTCAGTATAATATTGTAACAATGAGACGGCATGCATCAAATATTCAGTGCGTGATTAACTACGTAACATCAAATAAAAAATTCACTCCAAAAGTTAGGGCACTTGCTCGAAGCTTAAGTAAAGCAAGTCACACGCTGAACAAGTGTAAACTTTTGATCATCAAGCAGCACTGGATGCAAAAAATAAGATCTCTTTCACCAGCAAAACATCGCCTTGAACGGCAAGTAAAATGGATTCAGGAAAATTCCACCTTTTCTACTCATCCTTCCCGCCTGTTCAATAAAACGCCACCTGCCGTTAAAAGTCTGCCTAGTCGAGAAGAGATTCAAATCTTCTGGGAGAAAGTGTATGGAGATACTTATCAGGTAAATGAAGACGCTTCAGATATATCACTCTTTCGTAACTTTTACCGAAGACAAAGATTGCAGGAAAGAGTGTCCACTAATTACTGCTGAAGAAGTAAAGAAAGTTATCGCTAGAACTAAGAACTTTTTAGCACGGCAAAGGAGGAAGAAAAATGGGCGAAATATCAAGCACATGTTTTCGAGCTGAGCAGGCTGTACCAAGGCTACAAAGTTCATCTTGTAGTTCTCATAATCGGCTGTCTTCGAGGTATGAAAGCTTCCCGTCTGCCGCGTAAGGTCATCCGCAGCTAGAGACCTGACTCCAAGGAACAGTGCTGAACGATGTTCTCTCGCGTAAATTTCCCGCTCTTGCTTTCCTTCTAGGAGAGAAGGAGCAGGAGTGGATGACGTAAACGTTCCAGTTGCGTCGGGATTGGTTTCTTTAAGGAACCATGATCGTAGCTTCCGGAGCCTACAACATCTCACATTTAATAATAATAATAATTTGACACAATTTTTCAAAAACATGACAAATGCTCTCTCCTAAAAATTTAGCTAGCCTTAATTAAATAAGCCCCTTTGAAACATTTTATACATACACTTCTATCTACTAGTTTTATCTGCATATTTCTATTTTCTAATAGAGGATTTTACCCTTGCCATATAACTTTGTATTCTGAGAGGCGATAAATATATAAACATACACTTTTAAAAATGCTTGCTATTTTAATATACATTTACTATACATTTGTATATTTAATATAAAAACTTGGTCCATGAAATATTGATTAAGAAGCTGGATATTAAATTTTATATACATGTATATTGATCAACGTATGTTGCACTTTAATTATAAATAAGAATTTACTGGATGAGTTTCAGGTTATCACTTTAGTTTGAAATATTTGACAAGATTTGGGTGCATCATAGAACTTTCAACTTTCGCGCACTCTGTTTTACTATACATGTATATTAATTCTAAAGGATGATAGTATATTAAATTTACTATACGTATATGCGTATTGCTTCCACTACATTTATCGGAGCCCTCAGAGAGAGAAGACGTGTATCTAATCGCTCCGTTGTTGACTAACTTTACGGGTGTGCTTGTGATGTAATTTGTACGTCTCGTTATTTTGTGCAGTGCAGCGGAAGTAAAAGGCTTTAATTTCATTGATTCTAATGCAGTTACAGTGTTGTGCATGACATTAGATCGGATAAACACTGAAAAGCAAGTATTAATTCAAGGCGGGATTCCTGGCCCCGTTTGATATACAATTATGGAAAACGGTCTTAAGCTGACCATCGATAAGCTATCAACAAACATTGAACTTCTCACGAAGTCCCATAATTAACTTCGGAAGGAAGTTCATGATTCATGCGATTCTACGCGGGAAGTTAATGCGAATATCTCTTCGCTTACAGAAAAACTGACAATACATACTTGAGCACAGGTGCATCAACGTGGACAAAAAAGAAAGAGTTAATAACATAATAATCTTCAACATAAGTGATATGGGGGAAATCAATAAGGAATTTTGTGCGTCGGTGTCGGAAATCTTCAAGAAAATATAATTATTTTTAGGAAAGGAGGAAACTCCTCAGTAAAAATATAAACTGCTTTTAAATTTGGCGACAATAAGATAGACGTTATAAATTAGTACCCATAATTAGGAATGAATTTTAGTTACTCTTGCTCGTTCAAGGAAGCTGCGAAAAAAGCAGTGAGTTCGGCGAAGATTGCGGCCAAGTATAACCTAGAAAAAGTGCAGTTAGCGTCTATTAAAAGGCTTATGCATCTTCCATCTAATACACCAAACTATTCTGTGCACCTAGAGGCGGAAATGCTGCCGTTATCGTGTAGTGTACTGAATGAGACACTGAATTGGATTATAAAAATTTCTAGGATGAATGATACTCGGTATCCAAAGCAGTGTTTGCTCAGACTGATGGCAACGGCACGTACATGACCTAAAGGTGCGCAGAATAATTGGTTCGGTTATCTAAACCATTTCTTCATAGAGAGTAATCTGTGTGAGTTGTGGGCAACTCTCTTATAAGGTCTTTATACCACTCATTCTTTTCTTTCTCCTAGGCTATGACGCTTTTGTCAGCTGGCGCCGAAAATTCGATAACGAACATGGTGCGTTTTTCGAAATCAAGAAGAGCCACGTCAGGCCTCGAGTGCGCAAGAGAAACAATTGTCGAGTATATGAAGTTTCAGTATATGCGGAACTTCTAATTTTCGACAGTTGACTCTATTTCCCTAGGATCGATTAGCGGAGCGGTATTTGGGGTAATGCCGTAAGAGTGACAGAGATGGAAATTAATCACTCTTAGTGGCGCATTGTGCCTTTGGATGTAGGTCATTCCCGCATGAGTTGGACAACCAGATAGTATGTGTCCTAGATGCTCGGGGTGTGCATGAAAAGCTCTGCAGCTATCATCGGGAATGTGTTGACTCGAAATGTGGCGACGGTATGCTCGAGTGAAAAATGGCGTCATCTTTACATACTAAAATGAAAACCTCCGTGCTCGACTTCAATCCGGGTGATTTAAGGAAAGTAACCGTCAGCTCCTAAGACATCTACTGATCCTCCACACTTCTGTGGAAGATGCCGTGCATCCTCCTGTGGAGGAGCTGTTCAGGGAAGTTTTTGTCCTATTCTTTCTCAATCCGGGCCTTCAGCAGTGAGTTCTCGAAATGGATAAGATTTTATGCATTTTGCCCATCCCTGATATTGCAGTCGAGGCCGAGTATTTCAGCAGCCTCCTCCGCTGCTTTGTGGAGAAACGCCCCTTTGCGGAACAGAAGATTTAAGGTGAATGCTTTTGTTCATGTGCATAACAGTTCGGGACCAGATATCGAGGGATATGAGGTCGTCCTCCTTCCATGGAGTCACTCCAAACGAATAGAGTACTACTGGGACGGCACGCGTGTTCTTCACAGATACTTTGTTCATCGCCGACAGTTCGGAAGGCCATATCCGTCGGATGAGAAAGTTTGTATCTGCATCGGAGAGTATCCGTTATAGATGTGACGTCCTGAATGCGGCTCTGTGATACACCCAGGTATGTGTAGGTCTCTCCAGCGCCAAGGTGTGGTATAGTGCTTCTGTCGACGAGCTCAGGGTCCTCGGGGACGCCGTTAAGTTTTTCTTTCTTAAAATAAACCTTAGCACATTTCTCTAAATCGAAATCTATTTCAATCTCTTGAGTGTACTCTTTGAGAATCTCTACAGCTAGATGTAGTTTCTATTTATTTTGAGCATAGATCTTAAGATCTATGTAAAATACATGAGTAACCTCATGCTTTCGATTGCCATCTTTGCCGCAGAGGTACCCTTCGGAATGACGAAGTGCAAGAGATAGTGGCAATAATGTGAGACAAAAGAGGAGAGGGCTCATGGTGTCGCCCTGAAACACACCTCTCTGAAAGGTGACACTGTTAGTGATCCTACGATGTTTTCCAGATGAGGTAGTAAATCTGGTTTTCCAAAGCGACATTAATCTGTCTATGCACCTCACGATGTGTGGATGAAACTTTAAGCTTTCCAACAGACATATGATAAGTCTATGGGAAGTTGAATCAAAAGCTTTCCGGTAATCAATCCAGGCCATCGATAGGTAACGCTGATAGAATTCTGCGTCTTTACAGACACATCTATCGATGAGCAGGTTCTCCCGACATCCTGATACGCCTTTCTTTGAGCCACGTTGTTCGTACATCTCTCGCCACACAGGTCCAATTATCCAAACCATTCTATCATTTAGGATAGCTGTGAAGATCTTATACGGTCTCTTCAGACAAGCTTTAATTCTTAGGGTCAGCTAAGTTGCCCTCTTCCTCAGGAGCACTATGCACCCTTTTACCAACCACTCCAAAATAGACTCTTACGACATTAGATATGAGTTGAAAATGCGGGCCAGATGCTGGTGGGTTGAAGGAAACTTCTTCCACCAGAAGGTCTTGATACCATCTGGTCCCGGAGCGGAATAGTTCTTCATGCCTCTTAATACGTTTTTCCGCTCCTAGGTACTGATAGGTGGGCATTCCTCTTCAGGTGTTATGAGAGCACTGAACAGCTCCTTGAAGCTATTTATATTCTTCGAATGTTCTTTTAGTGGATGTTTGACTTCGTAGACTTCTCTCCAAAATGCCTCGACCTCCTCTGTTATGGGCGGGTGATCGACAGTAACTGGAGGGTCTTGCAAGAGTCGAGATGGGTCAGACAAAAACTGTTGATTTTCTCTGAGCCACCTCTCTCTCCGCTCTATTCTACTCATAGCGTTAGATAGTACTCGTATTCTGTCAACAATATGCTGTCTGATAGTCAGTACCTTTGACTTGTTGTGCGTGTGATGAAAGATCCCCAGTTCGCGCGCGAACTGTTAAACCTTGGCAGTGAAAATCCTGCCAGATGGCATGTAGTCAATGACACACTGAATGCGGAACGCGTACTGCCTTGCCCAGCCTATCGTCGTGTTGCGTTGGTGCATTCGTCTTTTGGTCTTATGATCAACCGTTGGTTTCGTTTTACGGTTTGCATCTGCCAAAGCTCTCGCTGCATTATACACACTACAACTGATAGTCCAGAGCTCGGATTCTTCGGAAAAATCTTCAGGAAGCTCGTCATCCAGTTCAGGCAGATCTTTGGGCTCGAGAGAAACCTGAATGTTGATGTTTCTCTGGGACTTGAAGCATCGCTCTTCCTCTCTTGGATGTCGGCCCGTAGTTGGTCTCAGTGTCCATAATGTTGACTCCGTCTTGATTGGCTTCTCCAACTCTACAATAGTCGGCATTGTTGTCCGACTCATCAAATAACGATGTTCCTTAATTTATGAAAGTAACTTTATCGAAGGACATGCAATTATATCACATACAAATTTCACACATTTCACTTTAAAATCAAGATGAAAAAAATATTGGATAAGCCTCGAAAGTCAGTAGTAAATAGATTTTCATGATGAAAACCCATAAAAACCATCAAAATCTTGGGTTTTTGGATCACAGGGGTGCCTTCCCGCCTCCTACGCAGCGTTGGAAAATGAGTGGGGGTACGATCTTACATTATTTTTGTAAACAGTCACAGGGGTGCCATCCTGCACCCCGCGTAGCGCTGGAAAAGAGGTAGGGGTACGATCTTATAATATTTGTATGACCAGTCACGGGGGTGCCTTCCCGCCCCTAAGCGGCGTTGGAAAAGGGGTAGGGGTTCGACCTTCA
>CAKNWW010243708.1:0-10516 GCA_932074435.1 Andricus kollari | reverse complement strand
TCCCACGATCTGTGAACACGGATACAACGTGGACGTGTGCAAGGTGCCAGTGAGAGTGTTAAGGTTTTTGGTTGGGAAAAAGTGAGAGGAAAGGTGAAACGACGTTTTGAGAAGGTGACGAAAGGTGACTGGGCTCAATGAAAGTAAGTGTGAGAAGGGAGAAGGACTATTGAAATAAGAAGTGAACGAACATAAAGTAGCACGCCGAGAGTGTGAGGTCAGGGCGGACTGGAAGAACGCTGAAAAGAGGAAAGCAGTGCTAGATCAGCTGAGCTGAGTGAGAGTTGAACGGAGAGAAAGAACTGTGACAGAAGAAGTGCTAGCACACGAATAAAGTGAGATGGGTGATGAAAAGAAGCAGAAGAAACAGAAGAGGGAAAAGTAGGAAGGAATAAAAGAGCACACATGATGAAAGGAAAAGAGAGAAACGAAAGAGATTGGATGCCCGACGGAACAGCAAAAGGAGGAGAAACCTTAGAGTGCTTGGAGTCAGCAAGGAAGAGCACGAGGTAACGAATGTGGTAGGGGTCTTGGCCGCACACACGAAGGTGGTGGCGAAAGTGGAGAATTCAAGGAAAATGGGCGGAGAGATGCTCCTTATATTAAAGACATGGGAAAACAAAAGGGACCTGCTTAATGTCAGGGCAGACTGAGAGGCACAGGATTGTGGATGGAGGACGATTTGACGGAAAGGGAAGAGGAGTTACAAGAATGGCTGAGAAGGGAGAAGCGGAGAATGGAAC
The DNA here is from genome assembly GCA_932074435.1 of Andricus kollari. Taxonomy (NCBI): domain Eukaryota; kingdom Metazoa; phylum Arthropoda; class Insecta; order Hymenoptera; family Cynipidae; genus Andricus; species Andricus kollari. The sequence continues at coordinate 9,773 of CAKNWW010243708.1, read as the reverse complement.
TGGCAGCTTAGGTTCATGAGAGCGAAGGTAGGAGAGACGATCTGGTACTGGAGCGAGATGGAAGGAGGGCGAGGTGGTAGCAGAAAAGGTAAAAATGGCGAAGAAGAAGGACGGTGATCAGGAAACGAAGATGAAGAATACGGCGGAGCATGGGGGGTGGGCTACAGAATATGTGCGGGAGTGAAAAGCAGAGTAAAGGTGTATGTCTGGTGAGAAAAGGGGGTGCTGGGGCGCCAGGAGGGAGACGGGAATGTAAAGAATGAAAGTGTTCCTCGGTGTTTGTTAAACAGGACAAAATTAAGCAAGGTATAGTGCAATTATTTGGTTGTAAAATGTTGGTTGAGTGTTAGATTATGATAAAGGGGTGCTGGGGAACTATGTTAGAGAGAAGGAGAAAGACGCATATAGAGACTATAAGAAGTATAGGGAGAAGGGATCAGAGAGAGGGAGATTAGAGATGGGGCTTCCGTTTCAAACTAACATTTAATGTAGGTAGGGTTAAGGTAGGATAAGAACAATGAATGTAAGGAGAGGAGATAATTTTTGTAAAGGTGTGTTTTTAAGACTTTCAAACCGGTAAAAGGGAGAGAGTATAATAAACTACAATGAATAAATAATAAATTTTTCTTTCATCTTAATTTTAAAGCTAAGTGTTCGAAATTTTGTCGAATATAATTGCTCATTTTTCAGTAGGTTCGACAGGAATTTCGTTCTGAATATATTTTTTTGAAAATATTCATATGTTAATATACTCTGAATTGTAAGTACCTATGAAAATAATAAAAAAATGTTTATAAAAGAAATGAGGAAATTCATTTTTCTCTCAGGCTCAAGAGGGTTAAAGTTCAATATGTCAAAGGCATTTTTTGTTAAGATTTGGCCTTTTTAGTAGTATTTATAATATTTCTAAAAGCTTGTACCATTACGAAATTTCTTGTCCCTCTATAAAGTTACTTTCATAAATGAAGGAACATCATTATTTAATTTTATGTATAAAAAGTAAACCGTTCCTACTCAGTTATATATTTGGGGCGTTATTTCTCATGTGTACCCACTCAAAAAGTCGAAGTTGTCCGATCTAAGTTAAACTTAGGTAAAGTTTTGTGCTATTGGATAGTACTTTATGGGGAAAAAATTTTGTCATTTGGATAAGTATTGACCGAGGGGGAGGGGGTGAAACTTTGGAATTTTCGTGGATATCGTCTATTTCGGCTATTTTAACCTCTTCTAATACCGATAAAAAAAATGTTGTCGAGTACAGTTTCGATTGGGGTTTTCACGCTCTTTCGATTGGTCCTACGGATTTTTTCAAAGAATAAATTTGTCTTTTTCTCAAAGTGAGACAGGTTTTGTTTTGGTTTTTTGTTGGTCTTAAAAGAAATCTTAGGTTTTTTTCTATAAGACTATGTAGATTAGAAAGTGAGATTCAAATTTTTAATTTATGAAAATAAGCGTTGAGTACTCCGGCACGTGCATGACGCTATCGCTCGAGCCCCGCGGCGGACCGTGGTGCCTTCATGGAATTGTTTTTAGGAAAAGTAATAATATATGCTAGTATATTTGATCGCTCTATGCATTTTAAAAAGTTGAGACTGCCATTATTAAAATGCCTGCATTACGTTCACTGATGAATTTTGAAAAAAATCTGAATTTTGGAAAATCAAGTTATTGAATAAGAGGTCGGGTCGAAAAAGTTGTTTTATGGATTAAGAACAATAAAAGCTCGGGGATTTTTTCATGCAGATGTCTGGTCTTATATATGCCTTTCTTTCCGCCTTTCGTTTTTTTAGTGACAGTTGTTTTCACTTTGCTTCCTAATTTTCGTTTCTTTTCTTTTGGGAAGTAGTCTCATTCCGTGGCTGAGGAAAATTTCTTCAATTGAAGTCTCCCATCTTCAGTAGCAGGCCAGTCAGTGAAGCAGGAAATAGTACATTATGCAACAAGGGGCGAGGGCAGTAAGCACCCGAGGGAAAAATATCATCGTAAGGGCAGTATAATCACCCAAGGGAAAAATATACTTTTGCCTGGTGTTGCATATAGTATTTTATTCCACTCTCCACTGAAAGTCCACTTTTTGGTGCTAAAAAGCGGGGTCGAAACAACTTCGAATTTTCTACATTTCAGTGAAAGTGTCCGTGCGTTTTCGTGTCGAATAGATGTTGGCCGACTTTTTCAACCTCTGCTTTTTTTACTTCGTCCTTTAGAAGTGATGTAGTGACTCATGCGGACGACAACTAGCGGTGATGAACGACAACTGAATCAAGATCTATCTGACATTATAACGAAATACTGATTCGCAGGTCCGCTTAACATTTTACTTGTGTGGTTTTAGAGTTTTCTGCATATTTTTATAATATTTATACATATGTATACTTTTCCGATTTATCAAATAAGTAAGGTAACAATGGAAAATTGAATTTTTCTATTATCATATTAGTATTTTGATAACGCGATCAAGTAGAATTTTGATTGAAAATGATTTTTAAAGTGTAAAGTACATAGAATAACATGCCACCGACTGTTTTTTTCTTGACATTGTTGTAGAATTTCTCCGTCCTTGAGGATAGGTGTTATATAGTACCAGATAGATTTAATCATAATTGATTAAAATTGAATCGATATGGGCATTCTAACCTTAATTTTTTGACATTTTCTTTAAATTGTGGTAACTGAAAAGTTTACAATCGACAAAAAAATGAAAAATAATTGCTGAATGCATTCTATTCGTAAGAGATAGGTAAACATGGAAGTCATTCTTGAGTTTTGAGTACCGCATATACTACATTTTAATATTATATCCATATTATAAACTGAATTCGATTTTGACCTATCTCTTACGGTTCACGCGATATTTATTGATAATAATAACAACAACGGTAAGTCCTCTCTGGAACGTTTCAAAGAGGTGGACATTTTACACGTCACGGGACGTGCCGTGCTATCAGGGCGTGTGCTCATGTATAAACTATGCTAATCTTTCTGACAATTCCGACTAACCTACTGTGAAGCCGGAGAAATCTTCGAGTCTCCACGGTGAGTTTACCCAAAGATATTATCTAGACTGAGCAAGCAAGCGCGCGACACGACCCTTCTAGTTTTCTTCTATATAATTACTCAGAATATTTTAAAAAAAGCGAAGTGCATTATTCACTATCCCTATTCTTTTTCAAACCAGACTATCCTTCGCTTGTTTATGTCAATCTTATTCTATGTGTTTTTCAATGTAATCCCGCTTAGCAACATGGTATGCCGGTATAACTAACTTATATGTATGTCTCCATATATCCCATTTATATCCTGAGACCTTTAAATATCAAAAAAATATCTTAAAAAGTTTCAGGATATCTCACGAATATCACAAATTTCGCCTCGTTTCTATCTTTCTCAATCTTATGATTCTAACTGAGCCTATGTATGTTAATATTTTTCTGTCTTTGTTTCAATGTAATATTCTCGCCTATCTTTCCTAATGTTTATTTAGTAAATACTATAGTATAATATCCCGCGTCTACTTTCGTCTATTGTCTAAATTTATCTATAAAACATATAAGTAAGTGTATATGTAAAATATAAAAACATCTACCTATCTTTCTGAATATTCTCTTCCCTATCTCAGTTTATCGGGTCCAGATCATGTGACAAACGGGAAGTCATATTGCAGCATTTCTAATTCTAAAAAATTGGAAGCCCATAAAACTTATCAGAAATCAGTGGTGTTAGTGGTGATTTCCGCTTACCACGAGACGTTGGAAAGGGGTAGGGTTGTGACCTACATTATTTCTGGGGCGTCTTCTCGCACTTTTGCCAATTGTGTGTGAAGTTCAAATTTTCCCAAATGAGAGATGCCGCATTGTCACTTGCCGCGAATGTGACTGACCGCAAATGCGATTCGTAGAAAATGTAACATGCCGCAAATGTGAATTGACGCAAAGGTCAAATGCCGTAAACATGACTTGCCGCAAATGCGAAAAGTCGAAATGTGACTTGCCGCTTGTCACTTGACCCGACCCCGCAGTTTATCATTGTTTTCCATTGTTACTATTTCTCTATATATTTTAGAATAAATTTTTCACGTGAAAAAATTCTACGGAAATTCCATGTGAAAATTCCACATGGAAATTCCATATGGAAATTCTACAAACATTCCTAAAAACTCTGGATGTCACAACCTTGCGCCAGATATGCGAACAAAATCTACTTCGAGAAAATGATGCTACCCACGTCAAAACCTTGCACCAACTATGAGTTCCTCGAGGACACGAGATTTAACCAATTTCTCAAGGGTAAAAAACACATCTTCTTTGGAGAAGTATGACTTTGACAGTACTCCAGAGTCCCTGAAGTAAGTTCCTGGTAGACACAAGATTGTACCAATACCCTAGGTGCAAAAAACTCATCTTCTTCAGAGAAGTCTTCTTTTTACGGTACTATAGGGTCCCCAGAGTGGGATCCTCAAACACACGAGATTAAAGCAATGCCCCAGGTGAAAAAAACACACCTTCGGGGAGGTATTGTTTTTACATTACTTTATGCTCCCTAGAGTGGGTTTCTCGAGGAAACGAGATTGCACCAATGCCCCAAGTTTAAAAAACACATTTTCTTCAGGGAAGTCTGGTTTTTGAAATACTTATAGTGTCTGGAGTGGGTTCCTCGAGGAAATAAGATTGAACCAATGCTCCAGGTGTAAAAACACATCTTCAGAGAAGTCTGGGAATTACATCACTTTAAGGTTCCTCGAGTAGGTTCCTCAAAGACATGAGGTTGGACCAATGCCCCAGATGTAAAAAACATATTTTCTTGGGTCACAGTACTCAAAAGTACTGTGTACAATAGATTTCTTCGAAGATGTGTTTTTTTACACTTGGGGCATTGGTTCGATCTCATGTCTTCGAGGAACTTACTCCAGGGACCCTGAAATGCTGTGAAAACCAGACTTCCCCGAAGAAGATTTTGTTCTACACGTGGGGCATTGGTACAATCTCGTGAGCTAGAGGAATCCACTCGAGGGACCTCAAGGTACTGTAAAAACCAGACTTCCCCGAAGATGCGTTTTTCACATCTAGGGCATTTGTTCAATCTCGTGTCCTCGAGAAACTCGCTCGGGGAACCTGAAGTACTGCCAAAAGAGACTTCCCCAAAGGAAATGTGTTTTTTACGCCCGAGGCATAGGCTTGATTTTATGTCCTTCAGGAACAATATCCAGAAACCCTAAAGTACTGTAAAAACCAGACTTCCCCAAAGAAGATGTGTTCTTCATACCTGGGGCATTGGTTCGATCTCATGCCCTCGAGGAACATACTCCAGGGATACTGAAGTACTGTAAAAAAAAGACTTCCCGAAGGAGATGTGTTTTTTACACCTGGGACATGGGCTAGATTCCGTGTCCTCAAGAAACCTACTCGAGGGTCCTTAAAGTACTGTTAAAACCAGACTTCCCCGAATAAGTTGTATTTTGTACACTTGGGGGATTGGTTCAATCTCGCGTTCTCGAGGAATCCACGCCAGGAACCCTGGATTACTACACTAGAACCGCGATTCGCCAGAAACTGATATACCGGATGAGGTGGTTCAAGGGGGCTAGAGGGCCGCTTGGTAGATCAGAGGAGTTTCGCAGTTTACGGTTCGGCACTTTAAAAAGCCACAAGCAAGAAGGAAAAGAAGAAGAATCCTATGATATCAAATGTTTGTAAATACTGGAATGAAATTGTTGCTTTCTCAGTACGTTTCTCAAATCAAGGTTTCTATTATTATCTTGACGTGTGAATAACACACCAGAGAGCGTGCTACAGTCGACAAGAGATGTTATGTAATAATATAATCTTTATTTAAAATGAACGAAACCGAAAGAGTAAATGGCTCTTCTGATAATGTGAGTGAGATGATGTTTAAAGAAAAATGTATGGATAAGTTGAAAGGCATGAAGAAATTATAAAATTCACATTTGATTCAATTTGAACGAATCGTAGTTCTAATTGGCGTAGTTTTAAAAAGATTTCATGGTGGTTTCTATAAAACAGGAACGAAAACCGAAATACTAAAAAACGATATACCAAATACTCTTTTATCATTACAACAAATTAGTGTTACTTTTTAAAACATAACAATATATATGTATATATGCACATTGATACAATCCTGCATTCTTACATTGCCCACGCCATATTTGGCACATCTTACGTTGCGTAAACTAAAGCAAGGTCAAGTTGCTTCCAACTTTGCCTAAAGCACATTTTGCACACCTAGGTTTGCCTGCATTCATTCTAGGCAAAGCCCGAAACCACAGAATATTTCGGACTTGCCATCGGGCGTTGCCGGTCACACATATATTGTGTCCAACAGCGCGAGTTCTCCCACACAGCGGTCGCTGTGTTGAGAGCGTTCCGACCGTGATCTACACGTCGCCCGAAAATCTTGTTTATACAAAATTTGTTGGAATTTGAGTCCCCTACAACTTAATCATTTAAATGTGCTACTTATTTTCAATAAAAATAGTCAAAAAGTGAGAAAAAAAACTGCGCCACTTTCCTAATTTTCCACACTTTTTGCTTATTGTTAGCGACAAATAATTTTTTTACAAAAATATCGTCTGAATTAAAATTGTAGAGAATCGAATTCATGAAATCCCATCTAATACCACACTGTTGAAGGCTGTTGACCTTCTCAGCATACAACACCAAACAACTATGAATCTCTCCGTTCCAGGTCTGTTCCTACACTCCTCCTCCATTAACCGAAGTTTGGTGGGACTGACGTTATAACTAGATTCTCCACTCTACGAAGAATAACTACTTAAGATGGTGATTGGGCGTACACTATACACAATGCATAATAAAATCAATAAAATATCCTCGGGATGGACTGGAACTTTAATTGACGAAAGGCATGCACCCGGTAAAGGTAAACGTACAGTTTCAGGGATGTAAGAAAGCTAGATATTTTATATACGTCAAACACAGAAAAAGGGATACGACATTAGAAATATAGAAAATGGGGAGTTGAAAGACCGACCCGGTCAGGGGTAGATAGTGAATCACATGGTAGTCAAGGGGTCGGTTCGATTATGAATGAGAGAGCAGGTCAGAATGTGAGGGATAATAGATTTGTATCTCCTAGATTGTTGTGGGTTAGAATGAAAGTATGAATTAGAAGATTATTTATCATAGTTTGCTACGCCCCAGTTGATGGTGACAGGAGTAAAGTAAAAGACGCCTTCTGGGACACTTTCTATGAATATTAGTACTGAGGAGATATGAATGGATGGATTGGCGTCCAACGCCAGAGTACAGAAAGGGTGCTAGATAATTTTGGGGATCCAAAAACAAATGGTAACGGAGAAAGATTAGTTAGCTCATGCTTAGAAAAGGGCTTATTTGTGACAAATACTTGGCTTAGGCATCAAATGATCCACATGTACAACTGGTGTAGAGGAAATAGACACAGCATAATTGATTTTGTTTTTGCGGATGGAAGACTATGAGAGATAGTAAAATATGCAAGGGTCATGAGGGGTTCCGAATGCAATACTGATCATTACCTTCTAGTCTTCAAAATAAACTCAGGTTAGGGATGGAGAAGAAAGAGAACCAAAAAAATGAAACAAATGCGAATCAAGATTGAGAATCAAAGAAACCGGAAGTGCTAATAGATTTTCAGAATAGGATGTACGAACGCATAGATGAGGTAACTTGGGAGGCGCCTTAAGTATATGGTACTGCAGTTGTAGGAAGAATCTCTGGTGCTGCGTGGTGGATGATGAAAACCGCATAGTCGCCCACAAAAAGAAGCAAGCATATCACAGAAAATTGAACATCACAGGCATTAGCGATGAGGAGAGAAATATACTTGAAAATGATTACAGACTCAAAACACGGAAAGTAAAACTACTAATCAAGGATGTTAAAGATAAAATCAAACCAGAAGAAGAGAAGAAAATGCAAAACGATTTTGAAGGAAGCAAGAACCTGTTTTATAAATGGGTGTTGATCATTATGAAGGGAGAGTTAGCCAGCATGAGAAATATTAAGGCTGAAATGCTATATGATACAGACAGGATACCAGACGCTTTAAGAGACTCTTTTAAGGAATTATTGGGAGGTTAAGCTGTAGGGCGCCACAACTAGGATATAGAACACGATACGTTAGAAAACCCGGATGAGAGAGTCTGTGCCTCTGATGTTAGGGATATAATTAAGTACTTAAAAAATTGTATGGCTACTGGTGTAGACAGTATTAACGCTGAAATGTTTAAATACAGTGGCGACTACATACCTCATAGGTTGTGCGAATTGATAAATTTATGTTTCGAGATGGGAGAAGTTCCAGATGACTGGAAAAAGGCAATTATCGTATCAATAGACAAAGGAAATTAGGAGGAAAGAAACTGCAATAATTACAGAGGCATCAGCTTCTTAAATATCGAAAGTAAAATATATTCAAAAATACTTATTCGTAGGGTAATAAAAATAACAGAAGAAAATATACGGACAAGTGTTTAAGAATGGCCCTCTTCGACGAAGAAGGTGTGGATCTCGGGACAGTGAGGGTACATGGATAAGCGTTTGCAGATAATAAGGTTGTATGACAGAGTCAATCGAAGACTTGCATATATTGTTGAGCAAACTGAATACAAGCATGAAGAACATGGGCCTCAACATTAACCTAAATAAAACAAAAATTATGGTTAAATATAAATAACCTTCGGCGACCGATATTATTAATTTGATAAGAACTTTTGCTAGAGCAGGATCCAAAACCAAATGTAAAAATATATCAGGTAAAGCTAAAAGCACAATATATAATTCTATATGAATGTATTTTTGCGGTAGATGATAAATAATGTTCATTAAGGCCTATTCCGCTTCTTTTGGTGTTAAAAATTTTGTTATCATAAAAAATTTGCCAACATGTTTCAACCTGTAATTTCAGGTCCTTTACAAGGTTTATGCTAGAAGGAAAAATGCATGCATTAAGAATAAAAATAAAATGGAGAGTATTTACTCTATATATATATAAATTGCCGCTGTTTACCTATTATAAAGAGAGAAAAGAAAAAGCGCTGAAGACTATGTTGAGTTTTTACATTCTCATCAGAGAAGGTATTAGATATGGTATGTAGATTTTTAGTCTGTTAGCACGATAACTCTCGAAAGAATTGACAAATTGGATTGCGCTTTCGAATACTCTTTAAGTGTCCTAAAATGAAGGTCAAGATCGTTAGCCAGTCATTTTAGATAAAAATTCAAAATGTGAGCACTTTTTGAACATTTTGGAGAACATTTTTTTAAATATTTAAAAATTCTACGGACGGATATTAATAGTACTCAAAAAGGCGAACAAAATATTTGTATGAGTTTTTTCGATAGAAGAAAAATTACCCGAGTTATAGCATTTACAAAATTCCAAAAAACAAACGAAAATGAACATTTTAAGCCAAAAAAAGTACGATATGAAAAAAGGCAAGAGGCGAAGATCGTTGCTTTTTGAACACTTTAAAATATTGTCATAACAACTTTTTGAATTTTATGAGAAATAACAAATTCAAATTTTGATAGCACAAAAAAAATAATGAAAAATGAAAAATTCCATTTTGTAGTCAAACTATGCAAGATATGGAAAATGATGAAGAAACGAAAATTGTGCATATGAAAAAGATATACAAATTTGTTATGGATTACTTTTTTGATAGGTTGTGTAGTTTTTATTTTATTCGTAAAAAATAGCATTGAAAATAAAAAAACACACAAGAGACAAGATCGTAAAAAATATAATATATA
>CAKNWW010243635.1:925-14158 GCA_932074435.1 Andricus kollari | reverse complement strand
TAACAAATGTAATGAACGTAAAAAATGGCGGACTTGAACGGTGGGAGGGATTGGCGGGTGAGCGAAAAGAGTATAATAAAACCTCACTTATTCCGGGATGCATTACGTGCGTGTATAAATGAATTATTTTTTATAACATTAAAAAAATTAGTAAATCAAAAGATTGCACCCGGGGCAAAAAGCAAAACTTTTGCCATTTCCCTCTTTAAAATAAAATTTAACTCCTCTCAAAAGGAATTTCTGTGTCAGTGTCTTCGGTGTATTGAAGAATGAGGTTATGTTTATTTTATATATAAGCGCAGTCGCCATCTTAAAAATGTAAATTATATTTAAAAACTAGGGACGTAAATTACGTATGTAATTTACATGCAAAAAAATACGTAAATTATCTATGGTATATTACGTACGCAACTCTGATGATGGGGACTTCTCGTCCCGCGGTCTCGTCTTGTTTTGCATCATTTCGAATCATTTCCCATGTTTTCCCAACTTTTAACAAAAAGTTTTCATTTTTTCTGTGCTGTGACTCTAGTCCCTCGATTTGTATACGTGCCATTTTCTCTTCGGTATTTCGAGGTTTATTCTGTGTTTCATTCATTTTATTCTAAGCAAACCTCGAGGTTTGTTTTGTTTGGTGTGTTTCTCTAGTGTCTCATCGATCGTGGGTGATTAATCCTTTTCATGATCGTTTTCATTGGTTTCTCACCTCGTGAAGACAACTCGTTAACCTGACCGTCAAGACGTGTATCAGGGAGAATACAAAGAATTAAACTTTGAATAACAATAGTTGTATAAACAATTTTAACCTGAAATATGCTATTATAAAGTTGGCCTTTTGTACTTTTCCAAAATTGCAACTATTTTTAAAAGAGAACTCTTAGCTAACTTTAAAAAAATATTTGGGAAATAAATTGTTTACTTAACAAAGTTTAATCAACAATCAAGTTGAATAGTTATTTTTATTTAGACTTTTGTATTTTTGCTTCAAGCTTGAAGAAAAGTTGCGAAGGTTATGCAATCTTAATGATCTTGGGCTCATTTTGTTCCTTGAAAAATTCTCTAAACATCTGTTTTGGTAGAATTTTGAGAACCAGAAAATTATTTGAGCCTCCGAGCTGGTCGGACGTGTTTCTCGGTCGCTCTTTGTCACCCCTTTCTGAGAGCTTACGTAGCTTGTTCGTATTTTGTGCGTTTGAAGTGTAAAGTGAGAGTCAATTCGATAGTTATGAAGAACAACGAATAGCTAAAATCTCTCTTAATATCATTTCAAGAGAATGTAAAATCCACAGTAGCAAATGTTCAGCGAAAGACTGAACATATTAAAGTGTTAAAGAGCTCGGATGAAAAGATCTTAGAAGAACTCAAAATATACAAAACCAGATGTCACTTTTTGGAAGAGAAGAACAAATCATTCAAAGAAAAAATTAATTTTCTTGAAAAAAAGCTAGAATCTTTACATATAAAAGATAGATCCAGGAATATTTTTCTCTACAATGTGAAGGAAGATTCGACTAACAACGGGAATCCTTTTGACGCTGTTGACAAGATTCTCAAGGAAGCTAAAATTAATATACCTATTGATTGTTTTGAAAAGGCGATTAGGCTTGGAAAAAAAGAGGGATCAAGACCTGTTCTAATTAGATTTGCGAATTCGAGATTTAAATATGAAATATTTAAGAATGCTAAAAATTTACGCTCACTGAAGGTATCTTTCGCAAAGGATTTGACTAACAAACAAAGAGAAATACGCAAGAAGTTTAGAGATTACCAACAAAAGGTGGAGAGTCTTGGTAAGTCCTCAACGATGAAAGAAACCCAACTATTCATGGATAATCAGTATTTTGATGTATCCTTAGCTGCGAAGATTGTGACAGAGAAGGGTAAGGATATTTATGAGTCAGATGAGGAATCTCAACTTCTTCTTTAAGCTCTACTGCTAGCCGAAAAAGGGCAAGAGGACGCCCTCCAAAATCACATTCTTCTAGTACAGATCTCAATAAAAAAAAATCAAGCATACTCCGAAAGGAAATTAAATCAAAGCTTCTTTAAAGGAAACGCCGGGAAATGAAAACTCCAAAACGATCCCAAGTTCATAAACGGTTCGCCTGCAGTACCAGCAACTCGAATTATACTTTGGAATGCAAGGGGATTTAATAATCTGAAGGATATCTATCAATACACTACTACATATGACATCATATGTGTGAGTGAGACATGACTTACTTCTTCACCTCAAATCACGTATCCTCAACGTAGCATCGACTGTCAAGTTGTCTACAGTTCGGCTACCAGAGAATCCTCAAAAGAAAGAGCAAAGGGAAGTCTACTCACCATCAACAACGCAAACAAATATAAAATGGAAACGATATGTGCGGCAGAGGATTACATTTTTGTTAAACTCGAAGGTTATAGTCACAATATAGTTATTGGATCAATATAATCTAGCCCTAATTCTAATTTTGAAAATTTTCTGTTCAATATAAAGGCAATAATCTTGTACCTGTCATTGAAATATCCGGAATACTCGATAATTGTGGAAGGGGATTTTAACGGTAAAATTGGAGAAATGAATCAATTAGCAGAGGAAACTCTCTGTAAAAATTTAAATTTGTATGACGTACGAACAAGTCTGGTCGCTGATCTGGACAAAAAGGGAAAACAAATGGTGGAAAGCTTTGAAAAAATGGGTTTTTAGTCCTGAATGGGAGAACGAAAAGCGACTGCCCAGATCAATGTACATTCCTAAGAGAAAAAAGTTCATCATTTATAGCTTTTGCCTGGTCTCATAGTGTGGGAATTCAGTCAATCGAGGATTTCCAAGTGCTGGGGTTCCAACGCGATCGGATCATTTTCCTATAGCGTTGACATTATAAGATCCCTCTACCTTAAATTATGAGAACCATTCAAGCATCCCTTTTTTTAAATAGAATAATGACTTTGCTGATAAATTTGAAGTAATTATTCAGAAGCCACCAAATATGAACTCGGCAATGTTGTCGATAAATTACCTTCCAAACAATTTAATTAATGCAATTAAAGAGACAGCGACAGAACTTAACATGACTGTAAAGCCGACTAAAAAACTGAGTCGTTCGAAGCCATGGTTTGATGCACAATGCAGAAAGAGTAAAGAAGAGCTGAAACAAGTACTTAAGAATTGCGAACAACAAAAATTCAATCCCGATGTTGTGTCGATTTACACGAATTGTAGAAAAGTACATACAAAATTATTAGATTCCAAAAAGGAAGCTTATAAAAATTCCTGATTGGATTTTCTCGCGAATGCAATCGACTCTAAATTATTCTGGAAAGTAGTAAATAGCTATAATTTCAAACCTTCTTATAAAGATGATATAGACTTAAACATATGGGAACAGTACTTAAAATCTCTTTACCCAGCTTGGGATCCAAATTCTTACTTAATAACGATTAATAATTTTCGAAATCCTTACCTTGATTCACATGTAACTCTTGATGAAACTATTTCAAGCTTGAAACAGTCAAAAAATGGTAAGGCCCCTGGTCCAGACGGTATTCGCTATGACTTTTTAAAAAATTTGCCTGGCAATCTGATCCTCTTCCTAAACTCGTTATTTAATAAGATAATTGATGAAGAAAAGGTCCCAATATCAAACATTTCTTAGAATTGTACACAAGAAAGGAAATGTCACTGATCCTTCTAACTACCGTCCCATTGCCTTAGTTAACTGTATTATAAAGATATTTACGCAGAATATTTCCAACCCCTTAACGCAATGTTTGAAAATCGTCCAAATTCATTAGATTGATAATATATTTCTACTCTAAAGCTAATATTGCGATCAAGAGAAATAAGGGCGTCTCCGGATCGGTAGATGTAACGAAAGGAGTCATGCAGTGGGAGGTTCTAAGTCCAACAATGTTTACATTTTTAATTGCTGATTTACAAGAATTTATGTATTTCAGAGGTATCAGAGGTGTATCAATAGACCATATGTTGGAAATATTGCTCTTAGGTCATAGCCATAACAAAAAATACCCACCTTTTATGTACGGAACCTCCGAGATTGATCTTGTTAAAAGTTATATCTATCTGGGCACCCCATTCGCCCAATCTGCACTTTTTATCAGGGCGAAAGATGGAGCTGTTCGTAAATCTAGCCTCGCTGTAGGAGCAACGATTTCTCTGATTCACAGATTAAAACATAACTCGTGGAACCCTATTGTTCAACTTTTCGATAGTCTTGTATCCAGCATTTTAATGTATGTTACGCATATATGGAGTCTCACGTATTTAGATTTTATAGAAAAAGTTAAAACCACTTTTTATAAGAGAATCCTGCATGTTCCACAAAATACTGCTCGATATGCTGTTAGATTAGAAATAGGTGCATTCTAACTTCCAGTTAGAGTTTTTGGGTCAATTCTCAATTGGATGGAGAAAATTTTCAATATGTCCGATGGTCGATACCCGAAGAAATGCTATTTAAGATTGAGAGAACTGGATAGATTAAAAGATGATTTGTAAACCCTAGAGAAATACAACTGGGCCCGCCAGGTTAGAAGTATATATAAAAAGATTGGGATAGCGGGCGATTGGGAATTTCTTTCTCTTGCCTCTCTACAAAAGAATAAATCGGCATGGATAAGAGCTTATGATTAAATATTATATCTAGAAGATTTACAGCGAGCCCACTCGTCTTCTTCTCTAATACTTTATCCTCATTTAACCTTGCGAGAAGGACCTCAGAAATATTTAACTCTGTCAAGAACACCAGTCGGTTTTATCAGAATTATAGCGCAATTAAGGTTAATAAATAAGATCATACCTAGAATTATAATCCAGAATAAAACCTGCAGTTCGAATGTTAATAGTTATTGTATCTACTGTCATTTGAATAGTTTTAATACAGAATCTGTGTACCACCTTTTAGTAGAATGTCAATTTTTTTAAACTGTAAGGTTTTCATGTATAAGCGAAAGTAGGGACATGTGTGAGATAAGGAATGCCTGGCTGAATATTCTATATAACCCAGAAAAAACTTCAATCAAAAAAATTAAGATTTTTTTTAGTAAGCTTCACGAATGAGCATTATAATTAATTATATAGTTGAAGGTTTTTTGATTTGCTTTTGTTGTAAGTACGGTTGATTTCCTCTGCCTCTGCCTCGTCAACCTTTAATTTTAGTTTCTGTTTTTATTTATCAGAATAATAGTTAGTTTTAGAATTGAACTGTAACCTATTTGTATGAATCGAATAATTCTCAAACAAATAAAGCACTATTTAGAGAAACAATTTTCAATGAACAAATCAGCTCTGGATCATCAGGATTGAAACTCTCATTTATAAGCTTGGAGCAAAATGATAAAAGCGTAAGTAACTATTCTTAAATAAACAATTTTATTATGCAATTTTTTCTTTCAAAAGTTCGCTATGAGTTATATTCCAAAAATAGTAACAATTGAGGATGAAAATTTGCTTGATATTTCGTAAATCATTTATCAAAATGCTCAGTTGTTGATATATAAAAACAGTTTCGTTGCCAAAGTTTTTTAAAAATTAATAATAACCTTCAGTTTTTGTTAAGCGCGTAATGTTCGCATTATTAAAGATACTTAAAGAATCCAGATCAGAAGAATGTAAATGATAACCTGACTATGTGTTAAAATTCGCAGTCTCAAAGACAAGTTGGAAAAATTAATTTCCAAGAAATTTTTCTCAAGAATTGTTATGAATTAATGACGGACTGGCGTGGGTTAGTGAGGGAATCATGTTCAGCTATGTCAAAGTCGACGAAAAAGAGAAAGACAATTTACCATCGTTATCATGAACCGCTAAATACCTTTCATCGATTGAGTCCGGCATACGTGTCCCCGAGTATATCCATTGGACCACTTCCTTGGTGTCCAAAAAAAAGGTTTTGGTTGTTTGTGAAAATTGGCACAGATGTAGCCTCCGGAAGCTAGGACCACGATCGTTCACCGAACGATAGATCCCGACGCGACCGGAGATGATACGTCATCCGACTCGTCACTTCCCGCAACACCAGAAGACGATCGAGTCGGGAAATCACTAAACAATTAATTGGGGCTTGAAGAGCCACTGACTTTTAATTCTCGAACCCGATGGCGAGTTCTCTCGACGACGCACAACTGATTACTGAACCTCGCAACTAACGAAAACATGGCCATACCAGCCATACCAGCAGCAAAAGTGTCCGAGTCAGCTCGACAAAAGAATTCCCACGCTACTACCTGAGTTCCCACAACAAGAAAAGGTAGCAAGAGAAACTCAAAAACAGAGGGAAAACCTTGAGGAGAACAAGCACCGGGCGGAGACCAAGCTATGATAAATGAAACCCGAAGGTCAATTAAAAGAGAAGCAATAACATCAAATAAATTATTAACATCCCGCCCGCCTCGTTCGATGAAAGAAAAAAATTCCACGTATGAAGGTCGAAAACCCAGTTCCGCCCGCCCTGAAGCATACAGCAAATTTCCATGTATGAAAGGCGAAAATTCAGTTCCGCCCGCCATGTTCGAGGAACGAAACAAATTCCACGTATGAAGGTCGAAAGCCCAGTTCCGCCCGCCATGAAGCATCATTGAAGGCATGGAATCAGCGCACGCCTGGTCACCAACACAATTTGACGATAAAATGATTGAAAGTGTTGAAAGATGCCTCAACACTGGCAGATCACACAAGTCCACGCCGTCCGGGACTGACATTGGTCATCCGTCCCATAGGCTGCGTCTCACGTCGAAGCAGAGAAGGGCCGACAATCAAAACGACGTCTCTAATTTGAAAAAAACGCCTCGGCACAGTCCATCTATCTGAAATGTCCGACCAACCCGAGCCTCCAGAGATCCCGCATCAGGATACCAGCGACGATGGTCATCGTACTCAGCCAGCCAACTGGATCAAAGAGTCAGGAAATATCAGCTAGAACCCCCCTCTTGGTGATCATGGCCGACCCTTACTCAGTCCATCGCACTCAGGAATCATATTTAAGAGGGGGAAGCAGTCGGAAGCCCACTTCCCCAGATGCACCTATCCAGATCTCAACAGCCGAATCAGTGAATCTCGAAGTTTAATGGCAGAAACCTCACCACTGGCGCCTGATAATCAACAAGAACACTTCTTCGAATCAAACTACCTGATATCCGTGACAAAATCCATCCAGAAGCAGTGAGCCGCAAATGTCAGCGTCCCAGAGCACGTCGATAGGTCTTAGCACAGCGAATTCTGGATGTGAGTCGATGCGAATCCAGTTCCTCTGGACAACGAGGCGCACGGCGCAAAACCAACCGCAGGTGGCAGCACCAAAATGGTCATCAACGAAATATGGTTCCTTGGCAGCCGTGTCCGGCCACGCAAAATTCCGGGGGCAACTTTACCTCGCTCAGCAGCAAACACACTTCCCTCAACACTGCAGATCCATGCTATCAATGATGGTGGACTCCTCAGAAGTTCCACGGCTCCAATGGCGAGCATTGTTCAGTAAGGTTCTGATCTGTAACAACCTTATTAACAAAAGAAAAAACATAATCCCAAAATCCCCATTTTGTAATATGTAAGAAGAGGAAGTGGAAACATTTCAGAAAGTCAGGGAAAAGAACTTGGAATGTGCAACCTCCAGACCTTGGATACTGTAGTGGCAAAGATTCGGCGAAACATCCTGGAGTTTCAGCACAAATTCAAGGGGTGAAAGGCAATGCTACAGATTAGTTTCATAAAACAAAATTTTCAAGAAAATCTGTAAGAGGTTGGTGTCGATCAGTATGAATAGTCGCTTGTACGGATGTCGGTTCACTCTCATCTACTTAATGTCATAGTCATGTCCTACACGGCGCAGTCACATAGCACCTGACCGCTTCCGGTCAGGTACGTGCTACAGATATTTTTCACTATTAAAACTCTTTCGAAATACATTAATATAATTGGACTGCTCAAAACGTCAAACATTCCACTAAAACCTTGAAATTTCAAAAAACTTACTTCAAGTTCATGCTCCCCTCGCCAAACCACAATCCGGCTCGAAGGACCAAAAAATGTTATGAATTAATGACGGACTGGCGTGGGTTAGTGAGGGAATCATGTTCAGCTATGTCAAAGTCGACGAAAAAGAGAAAGACAATTTACCATCGTTATCATGAACCGCTAAATACCTTTCATCGATTGAGTCCGGCATACGAGTCCCCTAGTATATCCATTGGACCACTCCCTTGGTGTCCAAAAAAAAGGTTTTGGTTGTTTGTGAAAATTGGCACAGATGTAGCCTCCAGAAGCTACGACCACGATCGTTCACCGAACGATCGATCCCGACGCGACCGGAGGTGATACGTCATCCGACTCGTCACTTCCCGCAACACCAGAAGACGATCGAGTCGGGAAATCACTAAACAATTAATTGGGGCTTGAAGAGCCACTGTCTTTTAATTCTCGAACCCGATGGCGAGTACTCTCGACGACGCATAACTGATTACTGAACCTCGCAACTAACGAAAACATGGCCATACCAGCCTACACCTTGATAGAAAAGCACTGAGAGAGCAGCAAAAGGGTCCGAGTCAGCTCGACAAGAGAATCCCCACGCTACTACCTGAGTTCCCACAACAAGAAAAGGTAGCAAGCGAAACTCAAAAACAGAGGGAAAACCTTGAGGAGAACAAGCACCGGACGGAGACCAAGCTATGATAAATGAAACCCGAAGGTCAATTAAAAGAGAAGCAATAACATCAAATAAATTATTAACAGTACCCATACAAACACTTTGCTTGAATTTAGGTACAAACTTTCTATAAAATTAATTTGTTTTTAGTTTTGCAAGTAACAATATCATTTAAAGATAAAAATAATCCTTTTACTGCAATCGCATTTTTCCCGCACGCATGTGAATCGCACGACGTGCGAGCGATATGACCCTTAATTGAGGACGCACCTGCGTGATCAGGTGTGCGCACGGCATGCGGGTTTACCCGCAGGCGTGCCTACACCATGCGTGCATCGTGCGCACGTATTTTATCTGAGCACATGTTATTGATTGCTAGCACAGAGTCCTTACTGAATAACAGGCTGCTGATACCTTATAGAAACGCAATTCTTTCCCTAAAAATACCTACCATGATCAAAGTTTCTTTAAATAATTGATGTTAACAAGGGCGGTTATTAATTGGCATGTACGGTTCCTAAAGGTCTAGAAATTATTTATTTACACTTCATTACGTTGACAAAAAGCTTTTACCTCCAAAAATAGCCAGATATTTAATTTTCTAATTGAATTTGCTTAAACAGTCATCAGTTGTTATTAAATGACTAAATCTGATAAGTAATTGTCATTTTGGTACATTTTTTGGCCAGTTCAGTAGCATGAACAGACTGAAAAGAGGCGCTTGAAACTGATTGAGGTTGAAAGATGAATGGAAAGGGAAGAGAGAGCGAAGAGGAAAAAGAATACAATAGTGAAGGGTTTAAAAGTTGACCCTGAAAGGGAAGAGAAAGAAATTGGGAAGCTGACGAGAGAAATCGGCGCGCATGTCAGAGTGGAAGGGATAAGAAGACTAGGAGGGAAGAAAGAATGGAAAGAATGTATGTTGTTAGTGAATCTAGAGTGTGAAGAGGATAAGTATGAAGTTATGAAGAAGAAGAAGTTGTTAAAAGGAAGAAATGAAAGAGTCGAAGAAGATCTGACGTTGCGGGAAAGGAAGTGGCTAATCGAGCGAAAGCTATGGACTAAGAGGAGTAAAGGTAAAAGGGTAAGGATTGGGAGAGATAGGATAATGGTAAACGGAGAGATATGGATTTGGGACGATGAAGTAGAAGAGCTGAGAGAGTGTAGGAAACGGATCATGAATGAAGGGGACACGAGGAAGGAAAAGGGCACTTGAATGCAAGGAAGAAAGGAGATAAATGCAAAAAGAGCCACGTGAAAGTAGCGTTCTGGAACGTGTCAGGATTAGAAAGCAAGGGCAAAGGATTCTGGGGAGAACTGTAGAAGTGGTATGTGAAAATTGTGAGTGAAATCTGGGTGGATGAGAAGAAGTGCAAAAGCATGAAAAAAATATTACCGAAAGCATATGAGTGGAAGATGCAAGCAGAAAAAAAGAAGCACGTGAAGGGAGAGGAATGGGTGGCATGATGTCAGGGGTAGGAAAGGAACTGACGGCAGAGGAAGAAAAGGGAGAGTATATAGAAGAAAAGGAGGCAACATTGGTTGAAGAAATAAAATTAGGAAAAGTTATTGTGAATGTAGTATACCTTTACAAGAGAAGAGAAGAAGAGGGAGGATGGAGAACAATAAGGAAATGGACAGAGGAAAAAGAGGAGAGGCTGGTCCTAATAGGGAGGACTCGAATATGCGTTTCGACGTGTGTATTACTACGTATATTACGTCCTTAGTTTTCTACAAATGTATTTTACATTTGATCACATGACTATGTGGGGGGATTTTTGAATTCGTTATTCTAAAAATACACAATTACCTTACAAAAACAACTAAGATTGAGCAATTAACTAATTATTCGTCATTATTTATCACTTTCCTAAACAAATTATTAAA
Organism: Andricus kollari; assembly: GCA_932074435.1. Lineage (NCBI taxonomy): Eukaryota > Metazoa > Arthropoda > Insecta > Hymenoptera > Cynipidae > Andricus > Andricus kollari. The sequence continues at coordinate 3,620 of CAKNWW010243635.1, read as the reverse complement.
AAAATATATATATATATATATACGGGTCTATTGTTCTTCATAATCCACAACGTTTCCGAGCATGTGATACATGAGTATAGGCACGACAACATGGTATCCTAATCTATAAGTAATCGTTCGCGCGCTTGTCAACTATTGTTAAATTTTTTTCGAATTGACATCTCGAGTGTTATATCCTTTATACACATTCCTGTAGAAATAGTGATTATAAACAGAAGTTAGTAAATCATCAGTGACAGCAATAATATCATTATAATAATAATAATATCAGTTAGAATTTATAGGTTAAAAATTCAAAATATTTTTATAATTTTAAATATAATTTGTATGAATAAATATTACATTTGTATGTATAAATATAATACCTCCAACACAAATTACATAAACATGCAATAAACAATCATTTATAAATAATGGACTTTTCCGATTCTCAAGTTCTGGAGTTTAATTCACAAAAATTATATTACATTCTGTTTATACAAAGAAAATTAAAAATAAGGAAGATTGTATAAATTATTACAGAAAATAATATAATATTTATTCTTTATTAACATACGTATTCACTTTTACTTTTATATGCTTCAAATGTATATCTTTTCATGGGATGTTGGCTATGCTAGCTTTATTTTTGTTCAGCGTCATTTTAGAAAAAAAATTAATGTCCAGGAACAGTGCTACAGATTTCAGGTCTTAAGGTATACATAAGCATCATTAAAAAAGTGAGGTTATATTATGCTCTATCCGAGGCCCGAGCCCATGTAAATTACGTCCGCTAGCTTTGATATGTATTATATATAGTTCTCTACAATTATCTACGTTTATTACATCGTTTATGTGGCATACGTAGAAAACCTCGAGTGACGCGTGACTGCACAACCCTGGGTGTGGGATAGAGAAAAGGAGGTGTTCATAAGAAACTCGAAACAAAAGGAAACGGATCGGGAGGGCAGGAGGCTACTGAACTTGTTGGGAGAGGCAGGATGGTTCATTTGTAACGGCAATATAAGGGGTGATGAAAAAGGGGAATATACGTAGGCGGGTATAGAAAACACCGTAATGGATGACATTCGGGCACAAGAAAGGATGAGGAAGCTGATAGTTAGAGTGGAAGTGAACAACGTAATAGGCTCAGAACACTTTCCAGTGATCGCGACAATGAGATTTCTTGGCCCAAAGCGTGGCAGGGGGAAGAGGGAACGAGAGAGGGAAAATACATTGAGAATGGGCAGTTGGGAGAAGGAAAAATTAAGAAGATTTAGAGAGAAAAAAAAACAGGAAATGAGGAGATAGGGAGTTTGAAAGAGGTAGGAGTTGACAGGCTGCTAAAAAAACTCAAAGGAGTGTTTGATAAGATAAGGGAAGTGGTGTGACCGAAAGAAGAATAGGGGTTTTGGAGAGGTTGGTGGAACGATGAATGCAGGGAAAGTAAAGATAGGATAAGGAGAGTATAAGAAAATGCAGAAAAGGGGAAATGGAAAAAGGAGAAATCAATAGGAGAAAGAGAGAGCACAAGAATGCTAAAGGAGAAAAGACAGAAGGAGAAAGAAAGATATATGGAAGAGGTAGTGAAAGCGGTAAAGGAGGAGGGAATGGGAAGTGATAAACGGGGAAAGAGGGAAAAGGAAGGGCATGAATAAAGAAATAGGAATAAAAGAGTGGACGAAGCACTTCAAGGGACTGCTAGGAGGTGTGGAAAAAGGGTAAATGGAGAAGAAAGAAAAGTGGTAGATGGGAACGAGAGCAGCGAAAACGAGATTAGTAGGGAAGAGGTGAATGAGGCGATTGCAAGGTTAAAAAGAAACAAGGCAATAGGGGAAGATGGCTTGGAAAATGAAAGCACTGAAATATGGAGGATTAGGGGTAAGAGAAGAGATATGGAGGATTTGCAACAATGTATGAAAGGAGAATGTTGGGCGGAGGAATGCAAGACAGGGCTGGTAGTATTGTTGATTAAGGAAGGAGAGGGCAAAAGGGTGGAGGAATATAGAGGTATCACACTCATGTCGGTGAGATATAAAATGTATACGAAAGTGCTTAGAAAGAGGTTGAAAAGACAGCTGGAAGAAAAGGGATGTATAACACACACCAAACGGGCTTAAGGAAAGTGTTGGGAACTACAGATAACATCTACGTGCTCCACTACCTATTCAATAGGAACCTAGGGCGGAAGAAAGGGAAAGTAGTCGCACTGTTTATAAATTTTAAAGGTCGATTCCGAATGCTGCGGCTGAGCTTAAGCTAACGTCACGGCGGGAGCTGTATGCGTCACTCAATGTACTGCTTTCCATTAAATCTTATGGCATCCTTTTCAATGCTGCGGCGGCAGGTGTGCGACAAGTTTGAGACAAACAAGACGGACGTCGCGACTGCTTATAGTAGCAGTCTAGACGCACAGCCGCGAGCGTTGTCTAATTTATTGAGCAAGAGTTTTGTGTAAAATTTTATTTTTATTATTATATATACATATACATACTGATGTAATCAGTAAAATCTTCTCGTATACCAAAACCCTCAGAATTTCTAAAGTCAGCACCAGCCCTTAAAGCTACTAAATTTTCGGTCGTTAATTATCGGAATTTGATAACTGGAAAAAACAGGCATTTTTTGCTTCTAAAAACGCATCTCTCAGCATGTTGTGGAGGCAGCAAGCAGTCATTATTAAATTATTTGTAACATTTGGATTAACAGCTATAGG